>JADBJO010011685.1:0-31838 GCA_016801955.1 Conus betulinus | reverse complement strand
TGTCGTCAGTGACTTCAAAGACCGCTAACTCACGGTGATAACGGTGACGGGGGAAGGAGGAGGTAAGAGGTGGAGGGAGATAAGGGTGGATGTAACGTGTTGGGGCTGGTGGTGGGGAGCAGCTGTAACTTCATTTCTCTGTGTGTGTGTGTGTGTGTGTGTGTGTGTGTGTGTGGTGTGTGTGTGTGTGTGTGTGTGTGTGTGTGTGTGTGTGTGAGTGTGTGTCTGTGCACATGCGCTTGTCTGTGTGTGTGTGTGTGTGTGTGTGTGTGTGTGTGTGGTGTGTGGATTAATCAGAGAGAGAGAGAGAGAGAGAGAGAGAGAGAGAGAGAGAGAGAGAGATGGGGGTGGGTAGTCAGAAAGACATTGGTAGGAAAACGGGTGTGTACCATTGGAAACAGGGTGAGCTAGGTCGTTGATTGGGTGGGTGATTGCATGGGGTGGGGGGGGGGGGGGTACCGTGTACACAACGCATCCACAGCTGGTGACATGAAACAAGCGGTCCTGCAGCATTACTCTCCACCTCTCATAAACCTCTTAAAAGGCGCCGACTGCGCGCCTGCCGCCTCAAAAGCGGCAGTGAGATAGTATCCAACAAAACGTTATCTGGGTACCCCTTACAATTAGTATGTGTATTAACCAAACTAATTTCCATAATCATTTCTGGCCGGGTGTGCAGTTGTAAGGCTTGTAATGCCTGCAAAACTGATTTAGAATCTACACACAAAAAAAATCTTGAATATAGTTTGAAGGAAGTTGATCAAATAATTTAAGCCATAAGTATTGCTGTTAGTTCTGCTGTAAATATGGACTTGTGTACTCCAATATAGAACGATTTCTCAATTTTCAAAGCAGAGATTAAAAAGACACACCCTGTTTTACTGCTTATACAAGAACCGTCTGTGTATACCTTTAAATGACTCACGTAGTTCTCTTCAATATGGCATTTAGTATAACTGGCTAGCATATTTATGATTTCGCCTTTCTTTATATCTGTGTGGTCAAGGTCAAAATAAGCTTTTTGAAATTCCCATGCTGGTATTTGAAAAGAGGATGGTCTGACAGATACTGAATCTTTATCTGTAGAAATGCCAGAGTCGGTTATAGTTTTGGTTGTGAATGTTGGTAGTGTAACTTGAGAGGATATTGATTAGCTGTTTTAGGAAAGTCAGTATCTGACCTAACCATTATGTCAGAGTTGATGTATGTTTTGATAGCTGAATTTTTAATTACATATTTGCAACACACTAATCCTCTATAGTCTTCTAATGGAAGCAGAGAGAGAGAGAGAGAGAGAGAGAGAGAGTGTGTGTGTGTGTGTGTGCGCGCACGTGTGCCAATGGTGGGCAACTTATCACAGAGAGAGAGAGAGAGAGAGAGAGAGAGTCACACGCGATCAAGTATTTAAATACCTGTTAGAGAAAGAGAGAGAGAGAGAGAGAGGGAGAGAGTGGGTTGCAGATAGACAAACTGACAGACAGAGACAGACAGACAATGCATGACAGACAAACATAGAGAGAATACAAGAAGACAGATAATGAGTCAGCAGGATAGATAGATAAACAGGCATGCTCACTCTCATACAAACAGAGAGAGATAGACAGATGGCATTATTGTCATTTATCACTATTGTGCATTATCCACAAACGTTACTTTTCTCACCTGTATTCTATTTTTTAACCTATAATTCTGTGTCTTTTTTTGTGAAAACTGTCTTCCTCGTCGATTTGTGCCACTGTTCCATTACTACCCATGCCTTCCCAAAATCCCACTGTCCCAGGGACTTAAAGTTGGACATCTCAATGTCTGCCATTAATTTAATATAAGGTCCATGAAATTCCATCACTCTTAAAACAGTCACCCCATCCAGTACAAATATCTGGCGTAAGTGAAACAAGGTTAGACTCTCGCATCACAGATAACCTTATTAGCATTCCTGAATACAATATAGAACGATGCGACAGTGATCAACCCCAACATACTGGCCTTGCCGTATACATTCATCAATCAATTGCCAACATTACCCGACGCAGAACTGATTTTGTAACTAATACTGTCAAATGTATCTGGATTTAAAACAAACAAACAAAAACAAACTCCAAATCACCGCCATTAATAATCAGACATTCATATAGACACTCATCTTCCACATACGAATGGTATGACAACTTTGTACAAATGATGGATTGGATCTGTCACAAAAATTCAAATATACTACTGTTAAGGGACTTTAATATTGATGTGTTAAAACAACAACCAGCTTGGACAGGTACACTATTACTGAATGCACTCCATCAGTTAGTACAAATCCCAACGAGAATAAAACAACTGCGACTCTTATTGATCACGTACACACTAACAACAAATGTGCAATACGAGATGTTTCAGTGGTACATTCTGGTATTAGTGATCACTGTCCAGTCTTCTGCACGTGGTCGTTAAGGCTCCCAAAACCACCACCCAAAGGTCACACGACCATCCAATACCACTCTTTCAAAAAGTTTAATGAAGCAGCATTCCTCTATGACTTAAGCATTTCCCCATTTCCCTTAACTTATAATTACTCAGACGTCAATGATGCACTGTCGTTCTGGTACCAAACATTCCTCACTATCATGAATAAACACGCGCTGTTACATCAAAAAAGTTAGGCATCCGCAGATGAACCCGTGGTTAACACCAGAATTTCTGCAAGAAATGGTACTACGTGACCAACTTAAGGCAGCAAATTTGTTTGACGAATACAAAGAGCATCGAAACTTTGTTTCAAACGAAGTTGAAAAATACCAAACGAGACTACTTCAGTCAATGATAATGGATGCAAAATTCGCAGTGCCAATGTGGAGGGCAATGAACACTATTGTACGCAACAAGCATACAGATTCACAAAATCCAAGCACAAACATCACCGCAGACAAATTTAATACCCACTTTCTGCCATTATCAGATATGCTTACTCAAGCTTCACAGACTATAAAAGCACCAATGAATATACATGCCCGACTTCCCTAATATCATTTTGCAAACAAAAATTTGGATCCAGTAACTCAATCAAAATTCCCCTTCTTGCTGTACATGAAGTAGGAATGCAGATAGCGCAATTAAAGAAAAAAATCCAAGGGTCCTGATAACATACCCGAATTTCGTCTCAAACTCGCTCTACCTTACATTGTTGAGTCTCTTACATACATATGTAATTTATCCATTGAAACTTATGATTTCCTTCAGGCGTTCAAAAACCGCCAAAGTAATCCCCCTTCCAAAATCAAATGATTTGTCAGATCCAAATAATTTCAGACCTATATCCTTACTATCAATTCTATCAAAACCCCTTGAAAGACACATACATACACATATCTCAGTTCATTGAGATAAACAAAACTATTTCACCCACTCCAATCTGGATTCCGATCTAATCATTCCTGCCACACAGCATTATCACGAATGTGTGACTCATGGCTTTCAAATATGAACCAATAACAAATGACAAGGGTTGTCTTTCTTGACTTCAAAAAGGCGTTTGATCTTGTTGATCATTCCATTTTCTAAAAAGAAACTACATGTCTACTTGAACCATACCCCAACAATCTCATTATTCCAATCATACTTGAACGATAGGACTCAGAATGTGGTGCTTAATGGCAAAACCTCTGCTTCAGACTTTGTCAGACATGGAGTCCCACAGGGCTCAGTACTAGGCCCCCTACTATTCTTCATCTTCATCAATAATTTACCATTATCCGTGTCAGACGAAAAGGACACGACAGATTTATTTGCTGATGACTCGTCACTCCAAACGAATGGTAGTGATCTACAGACAATACAAACTTCTCTCCAGAAAAGTGTGTCATACTGGTGTCATTCAAACTCAATGGTCATACACCCAGCCAAAACCAAATCTATGATTGTAGCTAGCCGCCGAAAACACCAGTTGACTCATTTTTGCCTAAAACTTCAGTTGAATGGCACTTTTATCAAGCAGGAAGATGAGCATTGTTTTTTAGGGTTAACGATAGATAAAGAATTGAAATGGCAATCTCATCTCAATAACGTAGCAAGGTAGTTTCAAACCACCTTTTCCTGTTATCTCAATTAAAGCGCTATGTCGACAGTAATGTGCTTAAACTTTTCTTCAATGCACACATAATGTCATGTATCAATTACACCTCAACAGTGTCGGACGGAAATAGTGACGTCCCACAAAAAAGGCTGAATTCTCTCCAAAGATGTGCAGCAAAGCTACTCCATCCAGCTGTTTCTCTAACAACATAAGAAAAACTAAAAGCACTGAGCATACTTCCTCTGAATAGGCAATTGGAATTCAACAAGGCATCATTATGTTTACAATTTTGACAGATACCATGCCATGTTATATCAATGCCCTTTTAACAAAATCGAACAGCTTTTCTGCTCGATGAAATTCCTTCTTCCCTACCCACGCATTGATCTATACAAAACAAGCCTAGCTTACTCTGGACCATATGTCTGGAACTCACTTCCACCGAACCTACAAAACACGAATACTTTAAAACCTAATATAAAACCTACTCCCTTAAATCGCTCATCCCCACTCCCACACTGTCTACCATCCCTTTTCTCCTCCCCCCTACCTACCATTCTCTCTTCTCCACCCTCCTCTGACCTCTCTCTCTGTAGTTTTGTTTTGTTTGATTGTAAGTTTCCTTCTGTGTATCATCCCCCATCTCATTGGTGCTTTTATGAATAGTTGCTTATCATTGTAGAATTACATTGGCATGTTGCTATGTTGAATTGTCAGTATGAACGATATGTGCTGAAATAATGTATGCATGACAAGGACAGATTGTAAGACGAGGCTTTGGCCTGAAATCTCCATCCTAGTGTATTAAAGATCAATCAATCAATCAATCAGTCTCTCTCTCTCTCTCTCTCTCTCTCTCTCTCTCTCTCTCTCTCTCTCTCTCTCTCTCTTCCCCCACCGCCGGTAACCGATGATTTATGGATTCACGTCTTCACCTTTAGTTTGTTCTACACCCCAGTAACATGCAGGTGACAAGGCCTTTGTACCACAATGCTCAAACACATTTATGAAATAAATCATAATTATGCTTGTTGAAAGATTTTCCTATACAAAACTGACATTTACTATATTCACATAAAAATAAAACATGCAATAGATATTCTAGCTGATGAACACACACACACACACACACACACACACACACACACACACACATACACACACGCATGCACGCACCACACACACACACACACACACACACACACACTCGCGCGCACACACACACACACACACACACACACACATATATATATATATATATATATATATATATATATATATATATATATATATATATATATATATCTCTCTAGTCAGTATTATATCTTCTGGCTTTTTTGTTTAAGAAAAAGTACTCAACCATGTGGGAGCAGCTAAAATAATGATTAAAAGTAAATCTTAAAAACTGGGATTACAAACTTGTTTGGAGGTCCTTCCTCTCTTCAGATCCCGTGCCAATCCCCTGCTATTGACCTCAATTATATATACATGTTTTGAACTGTGAGCTGTAGTTCAGTTGGGTTGTGTTGCACATGTTGCGCAAGGGGGGCCCTGTAAAGGTTGTAAGGCTTTCTTTATCAGGTATTATTGTATGAGGGGTCCTATCAGGGTTGCTATTTTATATTTGTTGATAAAAATTTCCTTTTGTGCCTGCAACTGTCCACGATTTCAACTCTTGCATTCAATGTTGCCATACTAGGTTTGCATAGGATCATCCACTTTTCTGTTATGCACAGATTACATCTTTTTGTGCTATTATTGTACGCTGCTGCTTTTCTGATTATTTTCCATGTGATGTTAAAATCTGTATTTGTTTTCTTGAGATCCCATACATGTTTACTTAACTCCGTTTGATGTTTGTATTTCTCATTCTTGAAAGATTGTTTGTGATTGGCGTACCTAGCTTTGAATTTGTTTTCTGTGATCCCTATGTATGTCTCTTTGCCTTTTTCGTTGTCACAGTGGCTTGGTATACGATGTTATCAGAGAGACATTGGTTGTTCAGAGGGCATTGTTCTTTGGTTGTGCAATTACAAGTTTTCCGTTTGTCACCCTCGTTTTTTGACGTTGGTTTTCTTTTTATTTGAAGCATCAATTATTTTTTTAAGATTTGACATAGAAGAACAAGTTTGTTTGATAGTATGCCTATTGAATATTAAAAAAAAAATATGGTCTTTCTGGAATGATTCTGTTAATATTTCAAAGAATTCTTTGCCAATGTTGGTTTTCAACCTACCATCATATGGTGGGTTGTACCAGGTTATTTTCCTCTTTCTGTTCTTCTTCCTGCTTCCAGTGGTACTTGCAGGTTCATATTTCAACTTGTAGTTGTATCCACCTTTAAACAGTGCTTCTTGGTAGTCTGTTGCTGCATCGTTGAATATTTCTTTATTGCAGGAAAGGCTAGATAACCTCTTGTTTATCCCTTGTGGTATAGTTTTTTATGATTGTTGGTGGGTGATTGCTCATGGAATTTACATATAATGGTGTATCACTTGGTTTTTGTATGGTCTGTATTGGTTTTGTTTAAGTCTAATGTTACATCCAAGTAGTTGACTACTTTTTTGTTGGCTTCTATGGTGATTTTTAAGTTGTAGTTTTGAAACAATTTGCATAGTCCTTTCTTTTTATTCTCTACCTCTCTAGGTGTGTTGCCCAGTGCTGCCAATCCGTCATCTCTGTATAGCCCAATTTGTGCCCAAGCAGTTTCTGCATTTTTGACAATAGCAACAGGCCCACTTTCTCACATGTCTCTGCACCATCGTATGAACCCATTGTAACGTCAAAAGTGGAATCTGCTTTTTTCACGTAAAGCTCCTTTTTTTTTTATATACAATAGAGTTTTTTTTTGCATGGAATATAATTTCCAATTCTGAATTTGTTATTTCGGTATATTTAGTAGTAAATTCTAAAGCTTTTCTGAGCAGTTCTCATTGATGGATGGGTAAAAATCCACAATGTCGAATGCGATAAATGTTGTTCTGTTTTGTTTGTTAACCCCCATATGTCTGAATTTTTTTTTTTTGGTTTTCATTTATTCAGGGGTGTACAATATTGCAAGTATTGAGGTTTGAAGGCTGGTTTTACATTGTTTTTATCGGTTTGTGTTTTAGACATATAAATCCTACCGTCCCACTATAGGGACGCTAGGCACGGGAGGGTACAGGTTTTTATGATACATACAAAGACACAGAACTCATTTGAAATCATAGTTCAGCCAAATGTATTCGTGAATCTTGCATCAAAATCATGAAATAGCATTATCGACTTGGGTGTTGACAGATTAATTGTACATAAACTGAACACAAAAAGAACAAAAAGAGCATTTTCCTCATAGTGGAGTCACAGCAGATTGACGTAGTTCACTCATCGTGTCTTCGTAAGCATACTGTCATTGATCAGCCATCTGTGTGAAAGGCTGCAAAACATCTGACATGAAGCTTACATTGCACTTGGTGCACTTGTCACTGCTCTTCTTGCCACAGGAAGCACACCTGACTCGCCTCTGGACACGCTCCACAGATGATCTCTGCCGTCAAAGTGAAGGGCCGGTGCAACTCGCTTGTCAAGCTGGGCAGGGCGACCAAGTGGACGTCCCACGCGATGCTGCTTCACTGATCTAGACAGATAGACAGTGGCAATGGCTCGTCGCACAGCAAGAAGATCCGGGAGGGGGGGGGGGGGGGGGGGGTCTTCTCCAGTGGGCGTGGCCCGGTACAAGTGCCAGGTTTGCTGAACGGCGAAATCCAGGCAAAGTGAGAAAAAAACGACCACCACCATTTCTTCGATCGGATGGACGCGGGACTTGTCGATGTTCTGGTCCATCCTATCAACCCCTCCCATGGTCTTGTTGTAGTGGTTGATGAGAGCTGGCTGATCAATGTTGACGTGCTGCCTGGCTTGCCTGGAAAACCTTCTTGTTTTCTGTGTAGGATTCACTCCCACCAATGTCGGAGACCACATTGACAACGTTGTTGTCATTCCAACGAACCACGATTATGGCATTGCTTGTGTCAGTGTATTAGTCGAAGGTGCCCCTTGGAGTTTTATTCATCTCCTACACTGATCGCAGCGACAATCTTCAACCGATTTGCACGAATGGTTCCTGTGCATGCAATGCCTTTGGAAGAGAGGTAGTCCACGAGTGAGTTCAGTGACGTGAAGAGGTTGTCAAACGTGAGGTGGAAAGCATATTGTCCTTGGATTTCAGATACAAGATCGATGACAACTGATCCTCCCATTCCCACAGCGGGGCAAGTCGCAACAGCTTGCTTTCCTTTCGCCCCTTGGTAGGACTCAAAATTGGACGGCGTATCCCAAGGGGGTAGCAAGGACCCACATCTTGAATCCAAATCGGATGGGTTTGCCTCTTATAAATTGTTTTGAGCCATGCCGACCATAGTACGGGACCATGCTCTTATCAGTGCTGAGATTCTGGTGTCTTAGAAAGTAATGAAGGCTTCTTTCATTCAGCATGGTCAGCAGTGGTCTGACTTTGGCCATCTTGTCATCGGCTTCAAGGTTGGTGTTGTCACTCACATGGAGGTATCTCATGATCTCTCGAATCTGTCTCGGCTCATGGCTGAGGTGACAGCTGTATTATGAATGTCCATGTCATTGGACCAGTACATTCTGCGTCGGGGAAATGTGCAGTAACCAGATAGAATTGGGATGGCCAGGTAGGTGCGAACCTTTCTGAGTCAGCTTTTGCGTTTTTGCCATGTTGTGAAGAGATTGCACCGTACTCTGCATTCCCCAGTTCAGAAACGTGTTCATCTGAATCTGCTGCACACACACACACACACACACACACACACACACACACACACACACACACACACACACACACACATGCACACACACACACACACGTTTTAGATATTGAATTATAGTATTTCTTTTCTTCTTGATTCTCTCTCTCTCTCTCTCTCTCTCTCTCTCTCTCTCTCTCTCTCTCTCTCTCGGGAGGGAGGGGGAGGGAGGGAGAGAGGAGAGTAGGTACGTGATAAAAATAAAATAAAAAACTGACCATGTCGTTCTCTTGGGGAGTAGACTGATGCTGTCATCACCAGTGATCTGTCTTCCGTCAGCATAAATGACTGTTGCTGAAGCAGATGACTGAAGTTGCCGCCCATTCAGATTGTGAATTTCAGCATCTTCATCTCCACTGTCCTCGTCTGTCAATTCATCAGTAGGTGGGGGGTCAATGTAGATATTGGCAGTTTGGAAAACAGTGTCCGCTTCAAGGATATCCAGTACTTCATTCACGTTGTATCGTCTGCAAAACAGAGAGATCGTTTTGATAAAGTAAGCATCCAGGAAGTCGAGCATGCACATATTTGGGTTAGTTTGACTGTTGGTTGGTTTGGTGCTTTACGTCTCAGCCACTTTCGCGGATCAGAGACAGCTGGTCACATTGTCCTGACACCAGCGAACCAGTTTCAGTAATGCCGGGATTCAAACTCTTGACCTTTGGAATAAGAGTCGAACCCTCTACTGACTGAGAGCTATCCAGCTCTTCGATTAGTTTGACTTTATTTCATCTTAAGAGATAAGCTGAAATAAAAAAGAAACACATGATGTCATTTTTTTGTTTTCCTGTGCCTGTTTATCAATCCTGTAACTAATAACATTGACGTAACGAGAAAAAAAAAAAACATCAAAATTATAACATATCATGAAACGAAATAACAATGTAATACAAATATGTCAGCACTGTTACAATTTAGACTGATCTGAAACACAAAAAAAACTGTCACTAGCATGAAATGAAAAACCTGTACCCACTCGTGCCTAGCGTCCCTATAGTGGAACGCCTATAAAACGCAACAAATTTTACCTATTATAAACAATAAGCTTATATCATCGCACATGGTTTTAGTTTATATCCTATGTATCACATTTACTTCAATAATATCATTAAAAATGTGTTTAACAAAAGAGATATTGACTTTACCTTCTGCGTTGATCCATCTTGACTGTTTTCAACCATGTGGTTCATCACAAATGCCGACAACCGGAAATACATTCCAAGGGAGATAGCGCTTGTGTATATTAGAATTATAGAAGGTGCCTCCCTGTAACTAATAATCACAATTTAGTTGCCTTATCTTTAACATTAAACCAATAAAAAGGGCAAATAACTATAGAGTCCCACTACAGGGACGCTAGGCATAAATGGGTTAATTTCTGGAACCATTGCACCACCACCTCATATGCATTTTTCCAAAGGTTCAGTTCGAAATTTGATTTGGCGTCAGCTACTATTTTTTTTTTTCAGAATTTGCTTGCTTACTCTTACTAGTTCAGACTTTGTGGGGTTGATCAGTCTACATGTGGGGTTGTTTTGAAAATTAGGTTGTGATCTTTGAGTGTCATGAATGCTCCTCTTTTTGCTGTGGTTTCTATCCTATCACTTAGTTCCATGTGTTCCACCAGTTTCTTTTCTTCTTCTCTGATGATAGTACATGTTTTCTCTTCAGCTTTTTATAATTCTTTTGGATGTTTTTTTTTACAGAGGAACTGCTCATAATCTTTCACTTTCATTTATAAAAATTACAAGTTTTGACTGCTTTAACAAATATTTTTTCATCATGCACTATATCTTTGATATTGCTGCTCAGAGATTTTAGGAATTTGTTGTTTATTTTCCTAAATTTAATGGTAGAAATCATGCCTTTTAATCTTTCCTCAAAAAACCCCATTTCTTCAATAACTGGTGGAGATCTCCATGAGTTGATACCGTATGTTTCTGTCTTTTCCTGCTGTGCTTTAGGGTTGAGGTAAAAGAAAGCTCTCCATCTTAAATTGCATACAAATTTCTCCGTTTTTTTTTTCAATTAGCCTTTTTATGTAGTTCTCTGGTGTAGCATAGGGGATATTTTTGGTTGATAGGTTAAAATTTACTTTCCATTTTTTTCAAAAAAAGTGCTAGCCAGTTTTAAAGTGCTCGACACGTGGAGCTGTTTCTCTAGTCAGTATTATATCTTCTGGCTTTTTTTTTTTTTTTAAAAAGTGCTCAACCATGTGGGAGCAGATAAAATAATGATTAAAGTAAATCTTAAAAACTGGGATTACAAACTTGTTTCGCGGTCCTTCTTTTTCTGATTATTTTCCATGTGATGTTAAAATCTGTATTTGTTTTCCTGAGATCCCATACATGTTTACTTAACTCTCTTTGATGTTTGTATTTCTCATTCTTGAAAGATTGTTTGTGATATATATATATATATATATATATATATATATATATATATATATATATATATATATAAACATCCAAACAAATAACTCAACAACAATCACGCAAAATAGTTCCCAATATTTCGACCTTTTGGTCTTCCTCAAGGGACTTTAATATATATATATATATATATATATATATATATATATTTTACACATACATACATACATACATACATACGTGTGTGTGTGTGTGTGTGTGTGTGTGTGTGTGTGTGTGTGTGTGCAGAGAGAGAGAGAGAGAGAGAGAGAGAGAGAGATGTACTTTTTGTCAACTTAAGAGAACGAAATCCCCATATTGAAACGGTGGAGAGTAACTAAAATATCTATAATACCCAACAGGTACGCTTCATGGCAATTTGGATTTCTATTAAATAAAATCAGAATAAAGGGGTGGGGAAGAAAACCCACCAGGAATCGGATGAGGTAATTTTGCTACATGAAGGACAAAAGTGAGTCAACCATTTTGCTAGAGATCGATTTTACAGAAGCACCCAAGACAATTTCAAAGAACGTTTATCAGATTCACGAAAACGCCATGGATGTGACAACCGTTGGCACATACGATGCTCCCCCCACCCCCACCCCCACCCCCTCACTCCCGAAAAAAAGGGAAAAAGATGCTGCGTTATTCTCTACGGGTAGCTACTGGAACGTGTTACAATTAAAAAAAAAAAAAAAGGTATTCGCAAGGATGTCAATTTTCTTCTGAAATGTTCATTCTTGCTGTAGAATTACTAGCTATTAGAAATGCAAATTTACTCAATAATAACAATTCAATCTAGACTTTTCGTAAGTTCATATACAGTTGAGCCATGATGGAAGACACTCTCCAGCTGTTCTTATTTTGTTCTTGTGTTTTATTTCTATTTTCTTTTTCTAATGAATCATTGGAGAAAAATATATTTGACCTGAAATGCTCTACCTAATTCTAATGACTACCATCATATACCTTTTGGCGACCAAAGACACAACCTCTAATACATTATGCGAAGGTTTTCATTGATGATTTTAGCAGCAATGTAAAATGTCGGACATTGTTTGTTTGTTTGTTTTGTTTTGGTTTTTTTTTTTTTGTGTGTTTTTTTCAGAGGGGGAGTATTGTGACAGACCGTTTTTTTTTGTCCGGTCACAAATGTTTTTACAACCGCGTTGGCCGGAACATATTCACCCGGAAACCGGTTGGTTAGTTTACCTGACTGCTGCTCACCTGCGCTCTGTATAAGTCAGGTAAGCTGAAACGATCAGGCAGCCTTTACAGCAGTTCCGGCAGTGCAACTTCCCAGTGGCCGAAGAGCGACTCCTGAACGAGTTGCTGTGGCAGTCAGGTATTTCATTATTAGGTATTTGAAATCGCAGTCCAAAATCGTTTTCCCCAACTCCTATAGGCGACTGCATCTTTCTCATTATTAGGTATTTGAAATCGCGCCTAGTCAAGGTTTTAGAAGAAAAAAAAAAAAAAAGGTTTTTTTTTTTTTTTTTTTTTTTTTATCTTGTGACTTGAAAGGGTGATAAGACGAACTTGTTTTTCGAAAGTATGAATAGAAAGAGGGAAAAGATATGTTGTGTGATGAGTGATCAGAAAAGGAGGTGGTTTAGCTAGTTCAAGGCTTTATGATGAAAAAAAAATCTTTTATTCTAATGTATTGTAAAGATGTTATTGATAGTAAGCTCCGGAGGTGAGTGATGGAAACTATTATGCATTAATGGTTGGTAACTATTTAAACCATCCTTTGATATAGATATTGAATATCTATGTGTTGGTAAACAAGAGTGTGTGAAAATCTTTTCTTGATGTGTATTTAAGGGCTGTACTGTTACTAATAAATAATTTTATGAAGGGGGATCATTCTCTGAAATGTGGTGATTATGTTAAATGATAAAAAAAAACATTCTTGTTGTGACGGAAGAGACATGAAATGATTAAACAGAATCTTATCTTGATGAAAGAGGCGAAAACAAATAATTTCTTATATACTTTGATTATATTCTTGGTTTATCGTAAAAAGGTCTGTGTGTGGAAATCCTTTCCCCCCAACGTGTAAAGCATAATTTCGAAAGGGCATAATGTGGAAATCCTTTCCCTCCAATGTGTAAAACATGATTTCGGAAAAGAGAATGTTCTATTGCCATATTGTACAGACAATGTGTGGATTTCGCTATGGGTATTTTCCCCCCAATTCTGGTGAAATATAAAGTAACTGTCGGTTATGAATATGATTAATAACCATGATGAATAATAGCCATGATATAGTAGGCTAGATAATCAAAGTAGTTATCAGTTTCCCAAGGTAAAGTCGTTGTCCTGGAGTAACCGGGAACTGGCTGCCACTGCAAGAGGGTGTGGGCCGTAGCTGAGATCTACCTCCTGTCTCCCACCCTGCTGAGGGTGTGAAGAGATCGACGAGGGAATCGAGAGAAACCCGTGCTGCCACTGCGCCCGGGTCTGGGGCGTAGCCGAGATCTACCCTTTGTCTCCATCCTGCTGGGGTGTGGAGAGGTCGATGTGGGAGTCGACAGTAACCCGAAGAGCCAGTTGTGCCAGAGCCAGCGCTGCTGCCGAGCCAGAGCCGCCGTTTTTGAGGTATTTGAACCAGCGACCTGTTGGGCCAGTCGTACCAGAGCCGTCCCTTCTGCTGCACCAGGGCCATCGCTTTTGTGTTGTCAACATCTTGTCTGTGTGTGAGCCGCAGCTCTTGTGTTGGAGCCGTCGCTCCAATTGTGGACAGTGCCATCACTTTGGTTCAGTAGAGACTCTGCGAGCTGCTCTTCCTGACTGTGTGAGTCCCAGGAGAGGACTTCCTTTACATCGTGCTTCGCGAGAGACTTGAGACGATTGAGGACTGTCATGCTGGGCCAGACGTGGTCTAAAGAAATTAATTTGTATTTGCCTGATGTGTGTACACCTAAAGTTATGGCGTGCATTAATATTCTGCTGAATTGATATTGTTGTATATTGCTGTGTTTTTTGTGAGCTTGTTGGCTCAGGCAGCATAAAAAAAAAAGAAAACGTTGACTTGTTGCCTGGCTGTCCATATTTCGATTGTGTGGGTGTGTAAGGATTAAAAATCGTACTCGCACCCGAATTTCTGTGAGTCAGATAGACACATGCACTCGCTCAACCGTAACAAGACTACAAATCAATCTTTCAGCATGTGAGTTACCACTTACTAACTTATTTAGTAAACAGATAACAAGTTAGCTTTCCCAGCATTTGATAAATGGCTTGTGGACATTTATCTGTTATTTATCAAGCACAGAATGAATCAGAGCTTCTAGTGTGGAAAGTGACGTCACCATTGTCTGGCTACCTAACGTTGAGAGATGATTTTGTAGCCTATGAAATGCCTGTACAGAAGACCACCATAGCTGTACCAAGAAGACACATGAGCATGGTCACCTTCAGAGCTATGGCGTCACATTCAGTGTTGGCTTGGCTGTATCGTCATGTACTGACATATGACCATTTGACAGGATATTTCAGAGAAAGACTTATTGTGGTCTGGGAAAGAGAGAATGATGTTGCAAGCGATTTTGCCCAAATCCTCAATGCCACAAAAATAATTTTCAGATTTCTAGAGTATACTGCAAGAAAAGCAAAAAACCCTGTTTTAAACTTTTATTTTCCTTTTTTCTCCAACACATGGCGCCGCAGCGACTACCTGGTGGTTTGTGGAACTGTTCTGTGGATCACTGTGCCAGCTTCCATCAGCACCTGGCCTGCAACCATCAGACAGAGTGTGAAGATGGACGGGATGAAACAGAACACTGTCCCTTCAGCAGTCCAACTTGTCAGGGTCTGGTTGCATTTTGTAATAGCTGCTACCGATTCATCACGCTTACTCATTTCCCTAACGTTAATGAAACTGATGGTATAGTATTTTGGAGTCAGTATTGCCAATCTTTGGGTGGCACGTTAAATTTTCCCGAGTGTATGTGTGAAGGGTTTCATGAGCTTCAAAGCTCAGCAAATATGCACGAAGTAGGTTTATGTTCAAATGGATAGGGTATTATTCAAATAGTATGTCACTGCCTACAATGTACAGACACGAGATTCTTCGTGACCTTTCTGTCATGTATCACTCTTTTTTCATTAAACCTACGCACTTTGGAGAGAAGCAGTGCTATACGACATCAGATAAAACGGTTCCAAATGGGAATAATGATTGCACCGTGAACTTGCAGCATTATTCCAGTGGAGCAGTTTGTGGATTTCAAGCCGAACCAGACAATAACACACACGGAAATTTTGTTGACCAGCACACATGCTTGGGTAACAGAACAACAGTCTGTGATAGAATGCTTTGGTGACCACGTGACACACACTTTTCTCCTGTGTGGCTCTACTCCGAATAAAGTTTGTAGTGATGAACTCATTCATTGTAATTTTTCAAGAAAATCGTCGCAGATATACAAAGACATGACGTATTCATCAAGCCATTATGCCATCCCTGAGCCTCTATTTGCTTGCAGTGATCACAGCTTTATATTTTCATACAGTCTGCTATGTGATTATGTAAGAGACTGTCAGGATGGGAGCGATGAATCCATCTGTTTCCACCCTCATTGTGTTAATAAATTTACGTGCGCAAATGGTCAGTGCCTGAACTACATGAAGTTGTGTGACCAAGTGTCTCACTGTCAAGATGAATCAGATGAAGAGAACTGTGATGCGTTCAGGAGAATATACATATAATGCACCGATGTTTCCCATCACCTGCTCTCATCAGTTTCAGTGGGATGGATAGATTTAAGTCAGTTCCTATGAACTATAACGAGTCTTGCCCTGACAGTCACTACCGTTGTCCTGGTTACAGGAACGACTGTCTGCCCTGCCTACACATGGTGCAACGGGATGCAAGACTGTTTTGACCACCAGGATGATGAGGGCTGTGAAGACTTGACGTGTCCAGGATTTTTCAGGTGCAGAGCGTCAACAACCCTGTACACACAGTGACCACGTGTGTGATGGCTGGCCTCATTGTCCACTGCGTAACGATGAACTACTGTGTGACATGACCTGTCCTGAGGGTTGTGTCTGTCAAGGTCAGACATTCCTATGTTACCAGACTTTCTCCGCCATTCTCTTCCCTCAGCTCCGCTATTTGGATGCAACAGGTTCAGGTATGACACTGTCTGATGTAAATAGTCTTGCATACCTTTTTCAGCTAATTTTAAGTGGCTGTTCTCTTACTCTTTTACCTAGCGTGAACCTTTTTAATTTAAGAGTTCTTGATCTCAGTGACAATCAGCTTGAACATGTTAATGCCACACATTTCATAGCTTTAGAAAATCTACGAGCATTGTCACTATCTAAAAATCCTCTCACTGTAATCTGTGATTATGCCTCATCAGATGTTCAGCAACATGCATTGAGAACGGTGGATATGTCCTATACATCTCTGACAGTTTTAAAAAACTGAAGCTTCTTCTGTGTTTCCTAGAATGCAGATACTGAACTTAACTTGCAGTGCCATCCACACTATCAGCCCGAAGGGATTTCAGTTCACACAACAGTTGACTGAACTGCATATGCGTGGCACTTTCATAAAAACGTTTCCACTTGATCTCTTCAAATATCTTTCCAACTTGAAAGTGATATCCACACAAAATTACAAGCTCTGTTGCAATGCAGTTCTCCCACCTAACTTCGATAAGTCATCTTGTCACGCTCCAAGAGACGACCTTTCTTCATGTGAAGACTTATTGCAATCATGGTCATACCGTCTGTTTCTGTGGCTGGTCGCATGTCTGTCGGTGACAGGAAACGTCTTCTGTTTCTGTGCACGTTTGCTGGCAAGGAGAATGGCTTCTTCAAGCGGCTTCCAAGCCTTTGTTTAAATCTCACCGTGGCTGACTTTCTGATGGGTGTCTATACTGCTATCATTGGAGTAGCTGATGAACGATTTCGTGGAAGATACCTGCTTCGTGATGGCCTGTGGAAAAGCAGTGTGACTTGTAAGATGGCTGGCTTTTTGTCTCTCTATTGTCTTGTGAGGTGTCAGCTTTGATCATCTTGCTGATCACAGTTGATCGATTCATCGTTCTGCACTTTCCATTCAGCCCTATGCGATTTGAAAAAATGTCAGCGACAGTCGCTTGTGCGCTGATCTGGTTGGTTGGTTTCATTTTAGCAACAGTACCATTGCTTCCAGTGGCATCACAGTGGGACTTTTATGGTCAAACTGGTATCTGTATTCCGCTACCAGTTATGAGACAAAAGTTTAAAGGTCACATTTATGCTTTCAGTATATTTATTGTGTTCAATTTTGTTCTCTTTGTATTCATCTCTGCTGGTCAGGCTTTTATTTACTGACCATACAGACCAATTCTTTGAAGACCAACTCAACAAAAATGTCACGTGATATGACCATAGCTCGCCGATTTGATCAGTGTAGCAGTAACGGATTTCATGTGCTGGTTTCCCGTTGGAATATGTGGCTTGTTGGCTTTAACTAACGTACCAATCCAGGTGAAGTCAATGTGGCCCTGGCTATTTTTGTAGTACCTTTAAACTCTGCAGTTAACCCTTTCATATATTCATTCAACACACTGGCAGAAAAGCGGAGACTTTCCAAGGAAGATAAGTTTTCTAAATGGCTTGAATCCCATGTTGATTTAATAGAGAATTAATGTATATATTTTAATACCATAAATTACAAGGCAGACCTTTACAAATTAATACATTACAAAGATTGATTTACAAAGATTGATTTCCTTATGACTGTGTAAACATTCATTTTGGACAGTCTTCTCCTATAACCATCCGTACATTCAAAATACATGAATTAAGAGGCTTACACAGAGAGAGACAGAGAGAGAGAGAGAGAGAGAGAGAGAGAGAGAGAGAGAGAGAGAGAGAGAGAGAGAGAGAGAGAGAGAGAGAGAGAGAGAGAGAGAGAGAGAGTGTGTGTGTGTGTGTGTGTGTGTGTGTGTGTGTGTGTGATGGCGGTGTATAAGTGCGGGTGATGTTCTGAACGTGTGAAACGAAAGCGAGACCATGGGTAAACATTGTTTGAATTCCTATCCTTTTCTTATCGTTCTTTGGACGCTGAGGCACGTGACTGGTGAGAGAAGCTGACTGTTTTGTAGGGTTGGTGTGTTCCCGATATTTATGGCAGGCCAAGAGTTGCCAGACAGGAAGGGATGGCCTTTGGTTTGTGCCGAGTTGTTCGCTTATTTTCAATCTTGGAGGTTGAGAAAGGAAAACTTTGTTTTCCGTGCGGCCAGGGAGTGGCCGATTATTTATGTAGCATAGACAGAAGTCTGCTAGGTATTCTGCTGGTTATAATATTGATTCCCTATGGGTAAGTTGGCAGCTGGGGAATAGTGACTACATATGCAGAAAGAAAAATCAATGACTAAGTGTAAAAAATTGATGTGACTAAAAACAAAAAGATATGATTTTTTTTTTCTAAGGTTAATATTTTTGTGAAGATTTTACTTTGTATCACCAACTGTAGGTAGCCATGTGCTGGGGACAGAATGCTACAAATGCATGAGAATATTTATGTATTGTGTTCTGTGTGGAATGTCTTTTAAAAAAATGAATTCAACCTTCTAAAGCTAACGTTAGGACTCGAGGTTTCTTTCAGAAAACCTGAGTGTCCAACCTTTGGTGACAAGTTCCTTCCTCCTGGAAACTGAATACCCGTTGGGGGAACTGTTTACAAAGGAAACTGTTAGGATTTTCAAAAATGTGAAAGCAGGAACGACAAGAAATGTTGCGTTTGAATGAAAAACAAGAAGTATAATATTTGAGTGTGTTTTTTTGTATTAAAAAAGAAAAGGGAGCCACATCTATGGCTTTATGCACCTACTAATATAGTGAGGTACAAATTTTTGAGTGCACGTACTAAAGAAAAACAAAATGTATATGTATTGTTGACAATTTTGGTGAAGGAAGCTAAAAAGAAGTGAATTCTTTTTTTTTTTTTTTTTCGATGTCATGCGATTCACTGTCGATATTTTTTTCCCCTTGCAATGAAGGTTCTATATTTCTATTTCAAACCTTTTACATTATCACTACAACATATCAATGATGGACACAAATGAAAAGGCAATTACATCGAAGTCAGTACCAATTGTACAACTACACATAGGACATACCCTTCAGCATACCATCAAGTATATCTGTAGTATAAGAAAGACTGCAAAAAGTGTATTTGATAATGCATTGGCAGGGGGGGGG
The DNA here is from genome assembly GCA_016801955.1 of Conus betulinus. Lineage (NCBI taxonomy): Eukaryota > Metazoa > Mollusca > Gastropoda > Neogastropoda > Conidae > Conus > Conus betulinus. The sequence goes on along the minus strand of JADBJO010011685.1, from coordinate 12,345 downwards.
GGGGGGGGGGGGGGGGGCATCGAACTCAGTAAATATTTTTTAGAAACAAACAAGCAAACAAATAAATGCAAACAGACGAACAAGAACGCTAAATCAAGGGGAAGTACACACGCATTAATGTACACACACACACACACACACACACACACACACACACACACACACACACACACACACACACACACACACACACACACACACACACACACACACACACACATACACACACACACACACACACACACACACACACACACACACACACACACACACACACACATCTTGGAACACTAAATATTCCCATGGTATTTCTTGTGTATGCAGAGAAAACACATCTCTGTGCATCATCTTTTGTTTGAATGCTCAGTGTTGACCCCACTCTATGAGGAGAAAGGTATTCAGATGAATAACATTGATAATGTTAATACTGTCTTATATGGTTCCTATGTTGCTGAAATTGCCATGGTTATTTCACAGTCACAGGTTGCAAAATTTTTATAAAGATCAACAATTTTGTGTACCGTTAGGGTATCTCACTCATGTCAATATGCATATATCAGATGTGGGTTTGAAAGTACTAATGTGAGTGATAAATTAAGTGCGGGGTTCTTTTTTTTTAAATTTTTTTATTTTTTAATTTTTTTTAATTTTTTATAAAAGTGTCTAATATCATCTGGCGATGAAAAGACATTAAATAAACCAATGAACTGAACACACACACACACACACACACACACACACACACACACACACACACACACACACACACACACACACACACACACACACACACACACACACATATATATATATATATATATATATATATATATATATATATATTAGGTCGACATTTGGTACCCCTAAGGTAAATTTTTACTGTACTTTAGAGTTAAGGCTACCGTTTTCTGGTCCCCTTAAGGTTTCCCTCTTTTTTTCTCTGTGTCATTCAACTCACTGACAATACAACTGAGCTATAGAGGATCCCAGGCTTTGTTTTATTTATAGATCAATGGATTTGGAGGAAAGACCAATCGTTTGAGAGTTACAGCTTACAATGTACTTCATGACTTAAGGAGACCACAGTAAATTTAGATCTTAGAGGGACCAGTACATAAAGGGAAATAACTTTTTGTAAGCATGATATATGTTCACGAGATTTTGTCCCATGTTTTTATTTCACATAATGATTAAATCGAACCCAAAACAACCTGGATTTATTCCTACATACTGTGTGAACTCAAAAAACAGTGGAGATATATAGTGTACATCTGAGCTATCAGGGATCTAAATTCTCATTTAGACCTAAGCTGACTGACTAGACTCCCAGGTTGGCCTGCTGTAAAACAACATCCGGGCAACTCGTATTATGCTGTTACTGCAGCCATTTTTTTCTCCAGCCACTGTGACTGCTGGTTCTCAATTTGGTGTGTTTACATTGAAGGTAAGTGAAACTGGTCTTCTCTTGATCTTCCAGATGGGGATGTTTAATCTGTCCCATTCATTTTCATTTAGATTTGGCACACAGGTTGCATGCTTTGTATGTTCTTGTCATTCGTATTCAGCCTTCTTCAATGTAGGTCAGCCAACAGACCTGACTATTACTAGTCTTCTTCTTCTTCCATTTCCGACCAACATCATTATGCTGATGATTATGTCGTACTAAGGCAGTGAAGAGCAGGGAGGGGGGGGGGGGGGGGGGGGGGGGGGGGGGGGGGGGGGGGGGGGGGGGGGGGGAGAGGAGACGTGAGCAGGAAAGTGGGTGAAGTAGGGTGTGTGTGTGTGTCAGGGAGTGGTGGTCAGAGGTATTATTGGCGTGAAAGAGTAGGCCTATGGGATTTTAATGGGTGAGATGTGCGTTCGTTCGTACACGGAACCTCACTTTGTAGCGAATTCTCTTTCGAATGACTTTTGGGGATATGAAGTGAGAACCCAAAGGAAAAATTCCCATTAACTGAAACAACTTCGGAATTCCTAATCAGTCATTAGAATTTGATTTTTTTTTTTAATAATAATTCAAGCAGTTGAGGAATGTATTGGGCTACAATATCATTCGAAAAAATAAATAAAGGGCTTTCGTAGCACGATACAGTCTCTGGGTTAAACTTGGTGACCTACTTCATTTTCTCCTTTGCACTCCATCTTCCTCAGTCACCCCAGTCCCCCTCTCCCAGCCCCTCTCCCCCAGCCCCCCCCCCCCCCCACCCTGCCCCCACCCCCACCCCCACCTGCCACTCCCCATAGGGACTCCTCTTTCTTTACCCACCTACCTCATGCAGTGATCTTGTTAACCCTAAGATTGGCATGGAAGAATTAACCTAGCTGATTGAGAGAGAGAGAGAGAGAGAGAGAGAGAGAGAGAGAGAGAGAGAGGTGGTGGTGTGGGGCAAGTGGTGTGCGCGCATGTGTGTGTGTGTTTTTGTGTGTATTTTGTTAGCTTGCTCATTATCTTCTCTTTATTTTTATTTTTCATTTCATTTCTTTGTTTTCTGCATTTGTTTAATAAAATTACTGTGCATGTTTCTAGTATATATGAAACTAGTGTGTCAGAATTGTGTGAAAGGTTTGTTATGCTATAAAAAATGTCATATAATCACTTGATACGTAACTTATTTTTCTTTCTGATTATTAAAAAAAATGTTTAAAAAAAATGAAACCGGGCGGCCGAAGTGGAAACCCTGCCGATTCATCTGAATGGCAAAGATAAAAACAGTTGAACGTGGTTAATTTCTGCATGTAGCACAATACAGTCTCTGGGTTAAACTTAGTGACCTACTTCATTTTCTCCTTTGATTGGGATTTCTCCATGTTGGGTGAGTGGTCATATTGGTCTGGTGAATCAAACAGACCTTGTTAAGGGCTGAGGCAGACTGGTGTCGGGTGAGTGCATCTTTTGGATCCAGACGCGTACGTTAGGATACTTTTCATTGATTACAGTTCAGCATTTAATACAATAGTACCTTCAAAGCTTTATATGAATTTGAAACATCTTTTGATCCCTGAATCAGTTTGTGTCTGGATCCTTGATTCCCTCAGATGTAGACCACAGATTTCTAAAGTTGGTGATGTGTTCTCTTCCCACCCTTACCCTTAACATTGGTGCCCCCCAAGGATGTGTTCCGTCCCCAGTCTTGTATTCATTGTTCATCCATGATTGTAAAACTCACCATGAATGTAATACTGTGGTTAAATAAAAATTTGCCGACAAAACGACTCTTGAAGGGCTGATCACGAATGGGTAACGAGTCTAACTACAGATATGACGTTTCCGAGCTCGTTAGCTGGTGCGACCAAAACAACTTGGAGCTAAATGTATCAAAAACAAAAGATTCTAGATTTCAGAAAAACCAAGACGGCTCCCTTGCCCAGTAACTATCAAAAACAACCCATTGGAAATCATTAGAGTTTTACATTTCTTGGACTAATCGTTTCTGATAATTTAAAATGGGAGAAAAATTCCAGGAACATCGTTAAGAAAGCCAGCAGCGCTTGTACTTTTTTTTTGGCGGTTGAAAAAAATTTGGTGTCAACAAGGACATTCTGATCCAGTTCTACAGAACAATCATTGAAAGTGTATTAACTTTTGCAGTAGTTGTCTGGTTTGGTAACATGTCAAAAGAGGATGTTTCAGCCCTCAAAATGATTGTCAAAACAGCCACCAAGATCATAGGGTGTGAGTGTAACTTGCCGTCCTTGGATGAAATCTATACTAGCATTTAAAAAAGGCTAAGTCGATAAGTCAAGATAGATAACATCCAGCTTTTGGATTTTTCAAGCTGCTTTCCTCACTCAGGTTGGTGGTACATAACCTTGAAAACAAGAACGAATCGCTTTGCAAATGTGACGCTCCACCACAAAATGAGTCACATTGCACCAGAGGTCGTTTTTTTGAGTTATTTATATTCTTGTAATTCTACAATAAAAATGCTCTCCAACAAAAAAGACAGATTGTAAATCGGACTATTTTTGGCAAAGTTATTGTGATTTGAAGTTTAGACCCCGTCAATACAGCGAAAAGAGAAATTGCAGCCGAAAAGTTTCAAAAACATGTTCATAGCAACCAAGTACTTCTAATTAAGATATCTTGTTGAAACTTCGCACAAACATGCACATGACCATTCTGTATCATCACACAAACTTTTGGGGGGAAAATATTGACATTTCTAGATTTTATTCAAAAAACAGATTTTGGATAAATTGAAAAATAACACAGAGAAAAGAATAAGCTGCTTTAAATTTATATCAGTAAATTAATTCACATAACCATACTACTTGAGGTAATCTTTTGTGTGCTTTTATTCAGTAACTGCTAGTGTAAGATCTTAAGTCAGAAAATAAAGGAAAAATAAAAAAAAAAAAAAAAAAAAATAAACTAAAAAAGATACTACACTGACCGCGGCAGTAGAACGCAGCTTCCCTGACCATATGAAGTAGTTTGAACACACATGAGAACAGTAATTCCCACAGGAAGATGATGTTCTACTCACAGTACTGGACTAGTGACTAGGGCAGGGGCAGAGGCTTAGGGGCAGAGAATGTCTTGTGCGTCAGGTCTGACAAAGGGTCTGATGTGCTAGTATAGGTACTCTCTGCGGTCAGCTGACAATCCAGGGGGCTGAATTCAGCAGGGAGAGACTGACCAGACGACACCTGGCAGTGTCCACACAGTATGCTAGCTGTATCTGTTCCTCCTCTGCACTCAGTGTGGTTTTCACATACACAGTTCCAGGAGCATCTGAGGAAAAACGGAAATGAAAATATTTTTTTCATTCCCTTCACTGCCTTAAAATACACATCAAAAAATGCTTGCCAGTCATAGACCATGACTTTCTCTTCCCCAGCCTCTGTGCCAATGATCTGCGCCCGATTGATGCCCTTGGTGGTGCTGCTGTTGATGACATGGCACAGGCCGTTGAGGCCGTGAACTTCACAACGTTTGAAGCGTGGCTTCAGGAGGCCGAAACACCAGTCAGGAGCAAATTTGGTGTGGCGGGCAGGCATGAAGTTGACGGTGATGGAGGTGTGAAGGCCCTGCATGACTCGCCAGGCCAGGTACCACAACATGGACTTGGTTTTGTTCTGGCCGCTGCAGTTGTCACAGTGTAGATCCACCTCCATCTCCCCAATGCCAAAATGCTGGGAAAAATGGTGCAGCAGAGAAAGCACCATACTGGACCCTTGCCGCTGGACATGCCTTCATCAATGAGGTCAATTTATCTGCTGTGGAAGACCCTCACAGCAGACTCCAAAGATGCCGCACTTTCTGGGAACAAAAATAGGATCAGGCTGGAGAGGGCTGCTGGGCAGATGGACTTGCTGGGCAAAGTCACAGCTGTAATGCATCCTGGCTGGCCAGCTGTTGGCAGGATGGGGTCCCAGCTCATGATGTTGGCAGCAGCTGTTGCAGCTTTGCTGTGGTCCACCTGCCTGTTGTAAAATGTCCACTCTGCCTCAACAACCTCTAAGTGAGCCAGCTGATCCTGAAGCCTGGCACCACTCTCTTCTTCCGGGAGACCAGTACTGCGACAGATCTTCTCATTGTTTTGTTTGCACTGCCAACACAGATCCGTCACTGGGTTTCCAACAACAATGAAGGGAAGGTGCTGCTGCCATATTTTGAAGAAAGAAGTCTTCCCAAGCATACGGTGACCTGAAACACACACACACACACACACACACACACACACACGCAGTAAGCGGTCAGCTTGTTCTGACTAATCCTGAAACAGTGTTGAATTCTGTTCTTAGCAACACTTACCAGAAAACAGGAATTAATCATTCTACTTGAAGAAAGGTAACCTGTGTCTGTATGTGTCTGAAGTCTGTTTACTTTTAGTGTTTATTGGTAAAGCATGTGTAATTGTTAGCAGTGAATTCAATCAACTTTTGTGTTAATAATGTTGCTGTAAGCTAAACATAAAAAAGTTAATGTAAGCTGTGTCAGCGTGTGTGAAGTTTGTTTTAGATTTATTAGAGAGTGTGTTTTTAACAATTAGCCGTGATTTCAATCAACTTTTGTGTTAATGATGTTACTGTAAGCTGTCTCAGTGTGTGAAGTCTGTTTTAGTGTTTATTAGTAAAGTGTGTGTAACTGTTAGCAATTACTTCAATCATAAACGGTGTACACACAAAATTATTCTTGATTCAGATTTAAATCAATGGTTCACAAACTAAAAGCTGCTAAACATTTGACATTTTGTCTGTTTCAAACAGTCTTTATGCAGCAGTCACAAAATATTTCTGCCTAAGAAAAATATTGACAATTTAGTATAAAATACTCAGTTGAAAATAAAAATGAAATTAATGAATTGTAAATCAAATGTTCATAATATTTCCATTTTAATATACCACTATAACCAAAAGGTTTAAAATAAAAAGGTGAAAAGTAAAAATAAATCTATATTTTATTAGCTAAATATCAAATTTAATTCTAGTAGACAATGTTAATCAGTTGTGAAACAGACAGATATGCATGATGAGATTGAGTCACAAAAACTGAAAAGAGTAAGGCGAGGAGGAAAATTAAAAAAAAAAATAAAAGATTCCATTGGGAAAAAATAAGAGAGACAAGAAAAAAAAAAAAGGATTAATAAAACTAGAAGTTCTAGTTCTGCAAATTTCTGATTCAGTGTTATTTGCTTACCAATAAATAAACTTTAAAAGATCCCCTGCAGACAATCTTGAAGTCGACAGTGTATGTTGTGCGCTGATGTTCTCTGGTCTTCTGGCGACAAGGCTTGCCCACAGTGATCTCTGAGTGTTCATGGGGGTACACGCAAGCATTCCATGCAGCACCATGTCCTTCTAAGCTGAAAAAAAAGTCTTACTTTGAGTCACCTTAGAAAGAGTTAGTTATTACAAATGCCTGGTTAATTTGAACCTCACAATACACACTAAAACCAAAACATAGTAACACACAAGCACACACTATTAAAATAGCCTTTTGCCCACTCATTTACACATGTGTGCATACAGAAAACACACACACACACACACACACACACACACACACACACACACACACACACACTCAATGTACGCACTACACTGTACAATAATTATTATTCATTCATAGAATACAAGTGACACACACACACACACACACACACACACACACACACACACACCACACACACACCCACACACACACATACTGTACAGTGTACAATTACTTAATCATGCAACTGACACACATACTATCACATACCAGCATAATGCATTTTGTAAAGTTAAAAACAAACATATTGATCACAATTAGATTTAACAGAGAGGGCTTCTCTCTTTATGATTATTTTTTGTTCAGTTACATCAGCATCATTAAGCTTATGGTGGTGTGTGTGTGTGTGTGTGTGTGTGTGTGTGTGTGTGTGTGTGTGTGTGTGTGTGTACATCTTGTGCATAATACATTGTGTGTGTGTGTTTATAGAATCACTGTATGACTATGTGTGTGGGCATAACAATATGTATGTGTGTGAGTGAGTGTGTGTGTGTGTGTGTGTGTGTGTGTGTGTGTGTGTGTGTGTGTGTGTGCATGCATGACTCATCACAATGAGGTTATGCTTTTGGTTTAATCATGTTTACCTTGCCACAATTAAACACAAATCAAACAATTATGCAGTGACAGTAAATATTAACTGAATTGTGTGCTTACCTTCAGATAATTCAGCCATGGTCATTCTCTTTGCCAGTATGTCCTCAGAAGTGAACTGTGCAATGCATCCCTTCTTTTTGGACACTGGCTCAGCACTGTCAGTTTCACTGCTTTGCTTGTCAGTCACGACACTGCTTGCACCTGCCACATGGCGATTTCGACACTTGCAGTCGAAAGCTTGAACTTTCAGCCTTTCAGCATCAGGTCCAAGCATGGTTTCGCTGTCTATGTCGGCATTCACAGACAGATTGGGCTCTTGAACTTGACGAGTGCAGGTGCTTCTTCGTCGTGATCCGAGCCGGTCTCGGAGCACTGACTGTCAATATCACTTCGATCACCCATTTCCTCTTCGTTATCGGTTGAAACACTGCCATCGTCGTCCAGGAAATATTCAGTCTCCAGCCCGTAAATGTCATGTTCATCTGATGATGAAAATATGTTGGCATCGCGAGCCGATCTTGTTAAAAAAAAAATCACAAATATTAGCCCTAAGACTCTCCGGCGTGTTCGCTTTGGAAGCCGCCATTGTTGCTTGTGTTGGTCACGTGAACGCCTTTGGGCCAACCATCAGTGGGGAATCCCACCTTAGTGACGCTTTGTTTATATACGTCATACCCCTTTTTTAAGGACGATGATTGGCTTACACCGTGGAAATTGACCCCTGAAAGGGTTTCAGTTTAAAAATAGAGGTCTAGACCTTTCCAACGAGGTATCATTCGACAGGTCCATTCCAATATTTCGGGAAAAATTTTGATCAATTTTGATCATTTTCGGTTTGTAAGCTGGCAAAACAAGAGGTTATGTGTTTCAAAAGCATTTTTTGGGCAAAAAGAAACATATTTACACTTTAATATTTGCATGGAAGACAGAAGAAAGGCTGTAGGTTAATATTCCATTAAAATCTAAAAATCCATAACCTGACCCATCTGCCTAAAATCGGCCCTAGCGAAAAACTCGGTGAGGGACAATGCGACTCATTTCGTGGCGGAGCGTCACAAATAGTTTCTTTCCAAAAGCTATCGAAGCTTGAATCAAAATGCAGAATCTTGTCATTCTGTGTGACAGACTCGCCATCAATTACACTAGCCATGTATGTTTCGATATGTGTGTGAGTGCTTTTTTTTAGACAGCTATGTGCACCGTCTATTCAGTAATTCTATTCCCAGTTCACAGAATGTGTGTGTGTGTGTGTGTGTGTGTGTGTGTGTTCGCGCATGATTGGGCGAGTTGGGGGGTGGGGGGTTGTTAGACAAGCTTATGTGTACTCTTCCAATATTCAACCTTTGCTTAGTTTATGATTATGTGAAATGACTGAGCTTGAGCTCGAAATGTTTGTTAGCTTGTGCTCTATCCCTCCCAATATTCTTTGTGACTCATGTACACTTGGTAATAAAGACGTATCTTATCTTACATAAAAAAGGCAAAATATACTATTATCACTTTTTTTTTTTCTTTCAGACAAGCTGCGTGTTTACTTCCTGTGGGTCAGGTTGAATTGTCCAAGTTGGTCATTGGCTTGCCTTCTTTGCTCATGGCCACATTTTCAGATTTGTTTGGGCTACCTTAAGAACGAGTAAGTATCTTTTGGATTTTTTGCTTGCTTGAACATCATTTGTGTGTAGTTTAAGCATTCTGTAATTATGGAATCTTTGTTTATAAAGACTGAAGAAAATGCTGCATTTTTAGGGTGTACTGGCATGCTTCAAAAACATTTGGCATTTTGAACTATAGTTTCTTATATCTTATAGATTACTTTAGAGTCAATCCTATTCCTGCCTTATTTTGGCGTGTTATCTTGGGGACAATAATTATAAACGAGTCGGACCCTAGATCCCTGCACATAAAAAAAACCAAACTCATAGCAGTTGAAAAATCGAAAAGAGTAGGGGAGGTCAATTTACCTTGTCAAAGATCAAGTAGATTGAAGATATCTGCCTGGTGTTTCTTACAAAGCTGAAAAAAAACTGTTACTTTCTGGTTGATATTTCAAAAGTGTAGGTCATCTTGTGCCGGTGAAAATGGATTACATGAAACATGGCGTGCATGCTGTGTGGAACTGCAGGGATAAAGGAGATAAATGACGAGAGGCAAAGCCTTCAAGGCTCAAGTTGGTACAGAACACTAGAGGCAGTTCAAGTTGTCCTACTCCTAGTTAGAGAATCCAATTAAAACAAATTACAGCCTTTACCATTCCGTGATGTCTTCATGCTAGGGCTTGCTAGGAAGGGTGTGTCATTGTGATTAAGTGCAAGTCTATCACTTTTGACCCTGTCAGCACTTGTGACTTGACTTGAATTATGCCTCTGGTTCCGCTTGGGAACAAAGGGCCGCTGCCAGCACTTGTAATTGCTGAGAAATTGCCAACGTTAAAGTTGACCACAAACGCCTACACTCAGGCACACATACATGGATTAATGGATGCAGAGACACACACACACACACACACACACACACACACACACACACACACACACACACACACACACACAACCAAAATAGCATGAGAACATAGACTCACTTTGTTTACACACATGAGCCAAAAATGAGTAGGTGATATTTGAATGGCATGGGGAATAACTAAGTGCCAGCAGTCAGCATATCAGTCGGCTCTACCTGGGTAGGCAAGCCCATTGAGTAAACTGTAAAGTGGTGTGATGATTGAAAAGCACTTGTTTTTAGAGGTTGGTCTGTGACCAATGATAGGTCCTATGTAAATACAATAATAATATTTTTTTAATGCAATAAAATAGTTTGAAATATTTATGTATTAATATTACTATAGCTATTTTCATTTTCTGTGCTTGCTGGCGTTTGATCTACCACTAGGCTGTGAAGTGTGTAGATTCACTGTTAGTCCTGAATAGAGCGCTTCTTGTGCACAAACCTTTGAAGCTCAATTCCCATATGCGGTAAACACATGATTTGTATGGATGATAGTTAATAAGAATGTAGGTTTCTGGATCCTGGATTCGACATTATAAAAGGCGTACTTACTCAGGATCGGGACTTCTTGTAGGGATATTTCAGCTGGATCACCCAGCCTTCATCAGCACTGTTTTTCATCTAGCCAGAGCTGTCTAACAACATGGCTGCAAAGTTTTCCACAAATCCACTAATTCCCTACGGCAACAACTGACCCATGTGAAAGACAAAACAGACCCCCTCAAACAGTGTGACACAGTGTACCAAGTAGTGTGGGAGGCGGGGGGGGGGGGGGGGGGGGGGGGGGGGGGGGGGGGGGGGGGGGGGGGGGGGGGATATCATGGTTGTTTTTCAGTTTGGTCATCCTAAGTAGAACACTTACAGAACTAAAGAGTCTTTCATATCACTGATTGTATGCAATTGATTATAATTGCAGGGGTATCATCCGTGAAACCGAGGATAGTAGTGACAGTGACTTGGAAAAATGGACATCAGCTCCCTGAACAAGTTAATAGAGGCGTGTCGGAAGATAGGCAGGTAAGTGGTGCTAAAAGCTTTGTGTAAACCAGTACTTGTGCTTGGTATACCAATGCAATAAAAATAAGTTGTGAAATTTGTACTGCCTGCACTCGGAGAGCACATTGCTGCAGTGCTGTGCCCTCCCAGGGCTGGACCTGGCAAAAGTTTGGGGGGGGGGGGGGGGGGGGGGGTTTACAGATTTTTTATTCATAAAGTCGAGCATCACATACCGGGCGACCCCATGGCTTAAGCCCCTCAGGTTTTAACAGTTCCTACTGAACAACTATTGACAGAGTGCACAACATTCGATCCCCCCCTCCCGCGCCCACCTCCTCCCACGCTGAACAACTTTTGAGAGAGTGTACACCGTTCCATCCCCCCCCCCCCCCCCCTCCTCTGTTCAACAACTTTTCTGAGAGTGGTGCACGTTGTACAACCCCCCCCCCCCCCCCCCCCCCCCCCCCCGCCATCAACAACTTTCCCAGTGTTTTTTGCTTAGCTTTGTTTTCATCCCTGACACAAGTTGGGTCTGCATGGCCAAGTGTGTTCGACATGAAAATGTGGCCCCTGAATTTCATTGTTTTTCTTAAAAAAAAAAAAAAAAAAAAAATAAATATATATATATATATATAGATATATACTCTGAAGTTACATTGTTCTAATTCTTCTTCATGTAACCCCACAAAGTGAGACCTAGCGCTCAAGAGGGTTTCAGGTGAAAGATACCACTGGATTTTTTTTTAAACGTGTGATGACGTGGATGAGTACAGTATAAGGAAAAAAAATTATGAGAGCAAGTGTTGCGTTCAATAACTACAACAGTACCTGTGATGAGAGAGACAGAGACAGAGAGAGAGGGAGAGAGAGTCACTTTACATACATATACTTAAAGAAAATGAGATGTTGAATTTGGATAATTTTTTGCACAGAAGATGATGCTGTAGAGTTTCATTTAGTATATTTTTAATACCCCAGGATGACACCCAGTTGAACTAATAAAAGATAGCCTATGGTAATGGACTCAAGTAAATGCATAAAACTATTGGAGTGCTTGAGAATATTTTGTCATTATTTCAGGGGGACGCCGATTCTGACCAGTCTGAGCACATTCCCGATTCCACAGGAGATTCTGACTCTGATGTGTCTGATGTCTATCCAGGGCTAAAGAAGAAAAAACAACTCAGGTAATCTTCATTTTTTTCACCACGTATTAGCAAAATGGTTCAAAAATGCATTTCATGTGAATATATTTG
>JADBJO010011684.1:32500-62973 GCA_016801955.1 Conus betulinus | reverse complement strand
AACTTCTATTTGGGTCCTAGACTGCATAGTAGGGCTTTGTGCTCTCCGGTTCTTTTTCACAGTACAGACCTAAAGAAAAAAGTTGAGGACCACAAGTGAACTTTGACGCAGTTATCCCATTAAATTTGGGTTTTCTGATGCAGGTGCAGTGATGGGACAGGGCTGTGCAAGTCATCACGTGGACCGCTATTCACTCAGTCACCAATGTTAAAGGTGCAACACCCACAAGAAAATCTCTGGAAATTATTTTATCATTTTTGAAGAGTGTGCGTCCCAGCATCAACTGGGCCCCGAGATACAGACACACGCGATTTCGGAGAGGAAATTTGACAAGTTCTCTCAGAAATGCGTGTAAAGTAAGTTGTGTGGTTCTAGACTTCCTGTCTGAGCGTGTAGAACACTCAACCTTGGGTTGGAGCCAGCCCGGGCAAAAAAAAAATCAGCAAATAAATGCCATGTATAGGACTGGAAGTCACAATGTCCAAGCCAACCAGTCTGCGGTGATAGAACTGCATGGTTTGTGTTTTTTTTTTCCCCTCCACAGCAGAGATGCCCACACAGGACCTATGTACTGCTGTCACCGCAGAGGTGAGGAGGGAGAGGGAAAGGAAGAGTAGATTTATGAGTAGTCACTGGAATTAACAGACGACCTTTCTAATTTTCCTCTAGCACTCGCATTAAATAAATCATGGCAGCAAAACCCACTCTTTGGCCTGATGTGTCATGTGAAATTCAATCACAGTTTAATTCATATTGCTGGTTGCGTAATTGGCCGCAAGGGAATAGAACACAACAATGCCGTTTTATAGGCAAATTCTTTTTTATTTTTTTCATATACATTCAAAAAGCTGAAATTGTTTCTTTTATTGGAAGAAAGATACCACCAGTGACTTTTGAAGTTATTTTTCTGGAACTTTCCCTTCTTATCTACTCATGTATCAGATCTAAAAGCCTGCAAAGATATGCTTCATCAAAAAAAAAAAAAAAAAAGAAGAAAAAATTTGTTCTTTAAGGGTTTTCCAGAGAGCCACATGACCAAGTGATTTCACACTCCGATCTTTATTAGTAAGGTAAGGTAATGTTGCTTATAGCCCAGCCGACCGCAAAGGACCATATCAGGGCTGTCTCCGTGTTGAAGTCATACAACTCTTTCAAACACACCCTTCTAAAAGCACGTCCGAAATTTTGTGAAAAATCTTTCTACTGTAAAATCTGAGATCAGATGAAAAATGTTAGTCTCCCTCAGAAATTCAAAGATCACATCAGGTGGAACATCTCTGCACAAGGTTTTTGTGATGTCTGCTGTAAAATGTTTAAGCCTCAGATCATGCAAGTCCTAACACTTTAAAAGAATACTTTTCATTGTGAGTCAGTGATGGTTACTGTTTGTTGCACTGTGCAAACATACTTGCAGAAGAAATAAACTATTGCTTTGATTTTCACATCATAGGATATTCAGATTATGAACTTTCTTCCTAGTTTCTGTATTCATTGTCCAGATTTGAATACATAATTAAAGACAGACTCTCAGACAACCCTAATGACAATCACCAGAAATTTTTGTGAAGTTATGTACATCACGTTAAAAAAAAAAAAAAAAAAAAAAAAAAAAAAAATAAATGGTTATCGATAGTTGCACTATGCAAACATGCTTGCAGAAGAAATAAACTATTGCTTTTTCATGTCATAGGACATACAGATTATGAACTTTCTTCTTTACTTTCTTTTTCTCTGATGATTAAAGTCTACAGTCAACAGCTCTTTTCTGCAGCAATTAATTAATTATGTTTTGTGAAATACGAACTGTCAGATTTCAAACTGGACTCCTGAACTGAGAAGAGGAAGGACACGCAAAATTTATTTGATATTGCTACAGTTTTCCAAACCAAACCGACACATTGTGTTTTGAACCCATTAAGAAAATTGCTTGTTTTCTTTTCTTTTTAAAATTAGACAACAAGTTTGTCCTGTTTTTTCCATTTCATCATGATTGTTTACAAAACAGTTGACATGTATTGCCCTACTGCACGCCACAAAAGAAAATACAATGTCCACAACACTCCATTGTTCAGAATTTTGTTTTGATTTTGTGATTTAGAGAGATGAGATTATGTTGCTTATAGCCAAGCTGACAACAAAGGACCACATAAGGGCTTTCACCTTGTTGAATTCAACTCTTAAAATAGATTTACACACATACACACACATCAACAAACAAACAAAAGATACACACATAACTCCTAGAACAGATTCTCTGAAAAACACGCCTGAATCTAATCAAATCTTTCTTCTTCTAAAAAACCTTAGATGAAAGTTTAGTTATCTCTTTCAGAAACTCACAAATCACTAGATGAAAGTTATTTATCTCTTTCAAAAACTCACAAATCACTAGATGAAAGTTACTTATCTCTTTCAGAAACTCACAAATCACATCAGGAGGTGAATTATCTGAACAAGATTTTCATGGAGTCTGCTGTAAGGTGTTTATGTCTGACATCAAGTCTCTTGCAGTCTAAAAGAACATGTTTTATAGTGAGCGCGGAACATCACATGCACGGCATCATAGAGATTTACATTTGAATACGTGTGAGAGGGTGTAAAAGAAGTGGCCCGTGCCCCAACAGCACCACTGCTTCTTCTTTACAGCTGCCGGAGACACAGTGAAAACTCTTTCACTTCCAGTTTTACGTTTAGACAGACAAGTTTGTTATCCCTTTGTGAGTTCCATTCCTCTTGCCAGAGGTATCCGACATAGGCTTCTAGGTTTCAGATCGGTGTGAGGGATAGAGAATTAGTGGTTAACTTTCAAAAGGAGAACAAAGAGAAGCATGTGCAGTTGGTGGAGATGTAAGTGGGAGCGAGCGAGAGAGAGAAGAAAGAGCAGGTGAGGAGTGGGGAGTGGGGGGGGTGGGGGAAAGGGAGCAGAAGTAGAAAGACAGAGAGAGAAAACAGGAGCAAGAACTCTGTGTGTGTGTGTGTGTGTGTGTGTGTGTGTGTGTGTGGTGTGTGTGGGGGGGGGAGAGACAGAGACAAGAGAGAGGCAAGAGACAGAGAGAGAGAGAGAGAGAGAGAATCAGAAGGTAGTTTCAGTCTAGTTCTGCTGAGTGAAACTTGACACAAAAGTTGCAAAGAGAATCACTCGGCAGTAACTAAAAAAAAAAAAAGCGAAAGGTTCTCTATGATAGATAAATATCAAAACTCTACTAAAGCTATTATTGTTATATTGTGCTTCTGACAGCACATAAACGTACATTTTTCTTTGTGTACTGAGCAAAATGTAATTTGCAGTGACTGTCCTCAATCACCTTCACTCAGTTGAGAACAAACAAAAAAAAAATTCATGGCGAGTTTTGTACAAAATTTCATTTTTCATTTTAAAGCTCTACAACTGACACTTTTCACTCAGCAGACCATAGAGTAAAAACATTACCCAGGAAACCAAGTCCACGATTCCAGGAAACTTTATTTTCGTTTATTCTCTGGACAACAACTGAACAAACAACACCCATATGTGAAATTGAGAAGACTTCAGATTAAAACTGAAACTGAATCTTTCAATAGGGCATAAATAGATGCACGGAAAAACAAAAGAACCATTAAGATTCACTGACAGCTGATTATTAAGTCTGTCGCTTTAGTTTAATACAACGAATGAGTCATGAAAAGATGTTGGACTGTAAACTGAAACTGTACCTCTCAAAATGGCTTCATGAGATGAACAGAAAGAACCATCAGCCCGTTTCATTTACGACTGCTCACTTTCAATACAAAAACAAGGGTTATGAAAAGATGTCAGATTGTAAAATGAAACTGAATCTTTCATAGTAGCACCGTGTGATGACTAAGTAAGAAGAATCAAGTCAAGTCATATTGCCTCCTACAAAACCAAATCTCAATTTACATAAAAATACACACTACCGCTGTCAATCATTTAGAATTACTATGCAAGCACTTTCTAGAAATGCATGAATTAGAATGATTTCTAGCGTACCTGCACAAATTGATTTCAATGTTATAAACAATAATTCCTTTAAAACTATATCAACAGATGGGATAAAATACAATCATATTTTCTTTACCAAGATATTAAACACTGTCACAGAGAGAGAGACAGACAGACAGAGAGAGAGAGAGAGAGAGAAGGAGAGAGAGAGAGAGCACATGTAACATCCTTTTGATACATTCTGTAGGGCAAATCAAAAGTTGTGCAGGGGTAACAATAATTACATTTGTTTTGACAAAGATATTGAATACAGAGACTGAAAGTCACATCCACACATTCCCAGTGAATGGCATAGAACTGGCAGGAAGTGGTTCAATTAAAAAGATTTAAGATGCTATCATTCCGATCCATCATCTTGCTACTACAATATCAGTGACGTAAAAACAAAACTAGGAGGCTGCAGGATGAAATTTTATCATTTAACCAATGATTCTATCTGACTGGCTGATAAAAATCATAGAATCGATTCATGCACGGATATTATTAAAAAATGAAATCTACCATCTAAATGAAGATTCCGAAACATAGTTTTGCTTACAACAAAATTTCACATAATTCATAGTCAATGAAAAAAAACTGGGGAAAAAAAAATATATCAAAAAAAAAACCCAACCCAAAAAAACCCTCAAGTGAAAGAGGTGATGATACTGAAAAAAATCATAACAAAATCAAGTGGCTATAACCTTAATAGTTTATGATCAACCTGTTCCAACTTGCGCAAAAAGAGGCCACACAGGCATATATATACTTTCATCAATTTTGAACAATAACCACCCATTAAATTGAACAAAAAAAAAAAAAAAAAAAAAAAAAAAAAAAAAAAAAAAAAAAAAAAAAAAAAGAATGAGGTCAAATAAAACTTTGCAACTGATATGATACATATACTGAACATTTTCTTCCCTGTTTTTCTGCTCTTCAGAAAATACTGTGTGGTCCAGTTTCATTTTCACTGTCCATGTATGACCTTTCACCACAAGATCAGTTCTTTTCACTTTAAATTTATATTTTACACAGATAGCAGCAAAAAAGAGTAGGAATGTCAGGGTGAATTTTAGGATCTCCTTTGAAAGAGATGAAAAAAGACACTTTGATTTAAAAAACAAAATTATATGCTGCACTCTAGAAAGTTATTAACATTTCGCTTCTTCCGTTCTCAAAGTTTCATTTCAAAATAAAAATTTCACAAATTAATTTAATTCTATATCAAAGGATCAAACTTTAGGTGGACATTCTTGTAATTTTGTGAAACTACTATCATTTATATGATTGACATGTATATCATAAATTTTTACGAAAATTCTATATGCTGTTTTAAGAAAAATCTTATCTTGAACTTTGTGATTTACTTTTCATCTCTTTTATAATAATGTCTAAAAAGAAGTGGTGTGTGTGACAAGCGCCTCATTTCATATTATATAATAGTGGAAGGTCACGTTCAAAGGATATACACCTTAACATTCGATGCTCTTTTCCCATTTCAGGACAATCTTTTACCTCTAGTCAAAATCTTCAAAGCTTACATTCATTAAGCTCACTTACAACTTGTGCTGTTTGCGAAGAAAAAAAAGTGACATTTTCACTTTATTCAGAATTAAAAGAAAATAGTACCACTATTATTCTAATGAGAATTACACAAGAAAAAAAAAAACCCAGAGGTGAGGCAGTAAATATGAATCATGAGACAAAAAAGGAAGGTCACTTTTTGTCTGAAGGTGAATCCACTTTTATATACCTGCAACTCCAAACCAATGATGCTTGCAGAACCAGTCATTAGCATACTACTGTTTCACCATGGGAGCTAATCTCAACATCCTCTTTTGTTATTAAAAAAAAATTCACAAGAAACTCTTACTTCTGAACAGTGCCCCCAAATGCAATTCAATGCAAAAACAGATTGCAGATTGTTTCACAAAAAGATGACCAGCTGCTTCTCAAAATTGTTTCACAAAAAGATGACCAGCTGCTTCTCAAAAAACTTTTACACCTTAAAAAACATAATTAACAAGACACTGACAGCACCAAACAATGTATCATAAATCATAGAAATACTCAAATCGGTATGCTGTTTAGGAACATCTGCATTCGAATGAACAGAAAATAGACCACATCTATGAAATTTCTTTTTTTTGTACAATGCATCAATGATCACCTGTAACTTGTCCAGCAAAATATGCTCTCTTCACTAAAGTGATAGTCATACAATCAAAGAATAATTTACAATGGTAAAACAATACAAGTAAAACTTTTGCTTTCCAATAGCTAGTTCAGTTACTTAGAATGGGGTTTCTATCTTGGTTTTAAACTCTACATCTTATTGTTATACAATCATCAGATCATCCATAATCAACAAGATCAGAAACGAAATGTGTGTGTTCAACATAGAGGGCAGAGAAGGAATTGGGGATTTGAGGGGGGGGGGGGGGGGGGGGGGGGGGGGGGGGGGGGGTAGTGGGGGGGTGAGGAGAGAACTAAGAGGTGGGATGCTGGGATGAGAATAGGGTTGGTCTGGAGAGGCGTGTTGGGGAGACGGATTTAAAAAGAAAGAAAGAAAAAAAAAAAAACGCGCGGACTGTCTCCACCATGGACAAGATGTGAAAAGTGATCAGAATCATGAAAATGACTTTAACTAAGTTCTTCTGATGGAAAATGTCGTGACAGTTGTGAACTGTCATGATTTGTCTTTGGTTAGTCCAGAGCTGTTCATGGCATTCGAGTATATATACCCATTATAGTATGAAAACCATATTCATGATACATCAGGCATCAAAACAAATGATTAGAGCTGATACTTTGACATAGATTTATAATATGTGAAAAAAACACAAAGGACTAACATTTCAAATGCCTAAAAATGTCCTTACTTAGAAAATAATTCTGTGGAATGCCAAAAAAAAAAAAAAAAAGCTAAAACAATACATTTACTTAATACATTGAAATACTATTTCTTTTAATTCATTCTAAGAAGAGCAGAAGCAGAAGCCGCATTGATTAAAATTCAAAAGTACTGCATTTTCAAGGTTAAGTTGTCACAGGTTACATATGAATAAATTTTGTATGGAAAATAAAAAAAGTCTGTCGAAAAAAAATGAATGTAACAGTTAGTCAGAAGGAGTAATGATGTTCTCTGATTGTTTAAAAAGAAACAAAACAAACAAAAAAGTAAAACACTGACCCTTCAGCTACACACACAAAAAAAAAAGCTCAGAGAAGTAGTCACATTCTGGATTTGTGTATTTTTGTCATGCGCCTGTTCTTTACTGCCCTAGTCTTTCACATCAAGGATAAGTTGGCCACCTTGCGAGTTTTTATGTCTGTGAAGTCTTCTCCGGCCCAGCTGAATTTGTAAAAGAAAAACCTCTGTGCTGGAAATACATAAATCCAGTAAAAAAAAAAAAACACACACACACACAAACAGCTGCTTTTGAAGTGCTCCTGTCTCTTACATTTACAAAGATGAACATTCCAACAGTCATATTAAAGATCTGGGGAGGCAGCTCTGAACAAAAAGAATATTTGCATCCTCTACAACATGAGACTGACAAAGACTGTAATTCTACTAGTATCATTTTTACAAAAGTGCAAAAAAAATCATCATACCACAAGTAACTAGAAAACTACCATAGCTGTATCAACACAACATAAAAAGCGTCTACTGATCTAATAGGTCTGGCATATATATATATATATATATATCATATCTATATATCTATGCAGCAGATACAAAGTCACACTGCGACGTGTGCATAGACCGGAGATTAATATACTCCATTACAATCCCTTTTCTGAGGCAGTTCATCTAGTCTACGACGAAAATGGGCGTGTGGGGGTGGGGGGGGGGCGACGGGAGGGTAGAATGCTGCACCACTCAGGTTTGCTGGCCTCGGAGAGCTAAACTGTGGGATCTACTCCTGCTGGTCAGCCTTCATTTTTCTTCTGTGGAGGCTCTTCGATGGCAGGCGCACCAACTGGACCCTTGACAGTCATGACCCCCATCACGGGAGAGTGAGCACACCAAAGCTTCTGGATCGACGTCCTCTGGAAGCGTGATGGAGCGTGAGAATTCGTGCATCACGGAAGACTCATCCGTCGTCTCTTCATGCTTGGCAGCAATGCTCAGAGACCTCCCTTTTGTTTTCACGTTGATCTCCTCCGGTTTGAAGGCGTTCATATCAAACATTAAGTCGAAATTCCTGGCTTCCATCATCCTTCGTGACGATGAACTCGCGCACCGTTTTCATGTGCTTTGGAAGCATTTCGTCGCTGGAGATGCACTCACGTGGAGATAGTCGCATCATTCCGTGTCGCAAGTCGTGGTGCATGCGACAAATTTCGCGATTCACGTCATCGAAAATGTCATCAAAGAAATGGGGAATCCAAAATACTGGGAGCAAGGACTCTTTCAAGCGCCATTCTTCTTGGCAGTTTGCACAGCACAAACGACGTGGGCTATTTGTGTGCCGACCGAGTCAGCGTGTGAGTGGAAAACAAAGGTCTCTTCCCGGTTGAGAGTAGCGTTCTGTCGTTGTTCACCAAATGCCACTTCAAGAAGCGTGTAGTGTTCTTTGAAACAGTTGATATGATAACACAACTGTGCTTTTTATTCTCAACGAAGTGTGAGTTTTAACTTTTAGTAAATCTAGTAATTTCCTGCAGTCAAGTAATCTTTCCCGGCCCGCCTTTCAAAGCGAACGCGACGCCGTGAGAAGTGGGTCAGATTAATTGTATTTTTAATCGATGGAAAATGTGGATTGGATTAGACATACCTTTCCTTTAATTTAGAAAGAGAAGTTCCTTTGTAAAAACGCAGAAAATGTTCATTTATCACAAAACAAAAGACTACTTTATCTGTAATTCAGTTTCCAGCGAACGACTTCATACGTATTACATTTCTTTTTCGCAAGGTCTGAATATCCAATCCATCCATCATAAACCAACAGCGATACTCGCCGCCCATCTGTGGCGCTCTTCTATTTCTGTAGCACGCGGCACTAAAAACACAAAAAACATCGGCGGCCGCACCGGCTGCCTGCTTGCGCGCGCGCTCGCACGCGCATACATATCACGCACGCGCGCCCACACGCGTTCATCTAGTGTCGGACACGACGAATTTCTCAATCGCAAAATATTTAAAGACGTGCACTCACTATCACAAATTTTAGAGAAAAATCCTAGTCGCAATTTTGAGCAAAAGGCCGTGACCGTTCAGAAGTGCCGTGTAATCACGGATTTCAGAAGTGTGTAAGGCGCATACAGTTTCCGGGAGAAAAACACCCGCTAATCACGATGTTGATTGAAGCCCACACAGATAAACCAACAGACGATCAATCAGACAGCAACACCACCGTGGATTTAATAAACTAAAACACAAAACATTGCTCATAGGCTGCAGCCCACGCATAGCACGCGCATACATATCACCAGCACGCGCGCCGATGGACTTCACACGCGCTCTAGTGTCGGACACGACGAATTTCTCGCAAAATATTTAAAGTGCACTCACTATCACAAATTTTAGAGAAAAATTCCTATGCAATTTTGAGCAAAAAAGTTGACCGTAGGCCGTGTAATCACGGATTTCAGAAGTGTTAAGGCGCCATACAGTTTCCGGGAGAAACACCCGCTTGAAAGAAGCCCACACAGAATAAAACAGAACAATCAGACAGCAAGGCACCCCCGGGATTTAATAATGTGCTCATAGGCCAGCCCACCGCATAGGGCCATATTGGGGCTGTCACCGCTTTGAAGTCAACTCACGAGTAGGAACTGCTGGAAACACTGTGCTGCATAGGCCGACATAAAACATGATTTCAGCAGGAAACTGGTTTGTACGCATGTGTCAGACATTGCCTAAGCTTACACGCGTCAGAATCATAAGTAAGTTTCGATGTCTCAAGTAGGCTACAAGCACCACAATGATGACACGCCCGCAAACACTGGCTCGCGCGTGCACGCCCCCCTCCCCCCCCCCCCCCCCCACACACACACACACATGGATACACACACACACACACACACACACACACACACAGAGAGACACACACACACACACACACACACACACACACACACACACACACACACACACACACACACACGCACACACACACGCACTCACTCAGACACACACACACACACACCACACGCACGCACGCACGCACGCACGCACGAACGCACGCGCGCACACACACACACACACACACACACACACACACACACACACACACACACACACACACACTCTCTCTCTCTCTCTCTCTCTCTCTCTCTCTCTCCCCTCTCTCTCTCACTCTCGGACGCACGCGCGCACAGACTATCTTCTTACCTCCTACATTCCAAGTTTAAGGCTTCCACAAAAGAACAGATTGAAGCGACAGAGCCCCACACACCACCTCATAAAGGCTCCAGAGAAGAACCTTAATCAGCCTCGCACAGATTCCAATCAACCAATGGAGATGCTGCAGGACTAGGAATACTGACAGGCGGACATCCCGTCCATCACCTATAGTCTCCAGGGCGTAATAGCCAAAGCACATCATACAGCATAGAACTCAAGTCTCGGACCCTCGAAATTCACAGCACTTCTTATCCATCTACCACCTGGGCTAGAGCATACATGGATGGGCCAGCAGATCAGGCTGAGAAAAACGGTGGAGTTTTCATCAAGTTCCCAGATGGCAGATCCTTCAGAAAGTCTTTAGCCACAGGCACATATTCCACAAACTACCGAGCTGAAGCCTGTGCCCTACTCCTTGCTGCCAGACCCTTAACCAGGAAAAAAAAAAAAAAAAAAACCTCCCCACCAACACAGTCTGACAGACTGTGAATCCATCCCGAAGAGCCCCCAGACACCAGGAGGAGGGCAGATTATCAGAGCCATCAGAGAAGAACTCAGCCTCCTAAAACAGAGAACTACTGTGGTCGTGTGGGTGGATCACTTCTCACTGTGGCATTGGAGGGAATAAGGAGGCAGACCGTCTGTCCAAGATCAGCAGCAGGCAGGAACAGTCAAGGCATCTAATGTCCTAATGAAGCTAAAAACCATCCTCAGGAACAACTTCAGAACTGCGTGGCGCCAGCGTCTGGACATTGGGACTGAAAAGGACAGCTTCCATCAACCGGACAGAGCAGCTCAAGCTACCATCTTCAGGCTGCGAAGAGGACACGGGCAGCTCTCCTCTCCCACCTCTCACGTATTAAAACTCGCTCACACTGACCAGTGCCCTTTGGCACAGACTCCCAGACTCCCACCCACATCTTACAGTCCTGCTCCTCCTTTGAAGCCTTGAGACGCCAGACGTGGCCCAGTCCAGTTGAGGTCCAGGAGAAGCTGTGGTGGGGACCGGTGGGGTCTCTGCGGCGGACTGTGGACTTCGCCTTACGAACCGGACTGAGGATCCAGCATGGCCGGGAAAACAACAGAAAGAGAAAGAACGAGTAGGCCTACTTCTCTCTGCTTGTTCGAACAAGAGGTCTAGCCCCAATCTCGGTCATTGCCCTGCTTGTTCAAACAGAACTCAAAAGTCCGACCTTCAGGGCATATTCTGCTTATTACGATCGGACTGCCGCATTGTTCAATGCAAGCTGATTGCTGCCAAGCGAATTCTTTTTGTGAACTGGGTGTCCGAAGCGACGCAGGGTGGACAAAAGGGGCTGAGAACTGGTGTCGGTAACAATGCTCACGGCTTTCTCCTTAAACTGAGCCACTGGAATAACGTGTCACCAAGGGAGGATCCATGGAAGCAGCCTTCGTTCATGACATGTAACTGCTTGTGTTGATAAGACCAGCTTCACTGGAAGATTACTATTCCGCCGAATGAACGAGATGAACAAAATCACAAGACAAAACACGACGCGCTTCGACTTCTTTAATCTTCTTCAGGCAAGACAACATTCAAGACAATGAAAATGAACTAAACAACCCCTGATCTCCTTAAATTGGGCGCAAAATGACTGTAGAATGAAAACGATGCTGCTGGAAAGGAGACAATGCGAGATTTAAAATAATAATCAGTATGTTATCAATAATAATAATATAATAATAATAATAAGAGAAGAAGAAGAAGAAGAAGAAGAATCATCATCATCATCATCATCATCATTATAGTAATAACGATGATGATGATAATGATGATAATAATAATAATGATAATAATAATGATAATAATAATAATAATAAAAATAACAATATTGATGATGATAAACATACTTCAGAGAATATTAAAAAAAGAGATGATAGTAACCACTTTTTATAAAGTATGATGATAGCAGTTGTAGTATTGATAGTGGCTATACGTACAGATTGGGAGAAAGAAGGGAGATTAGTGCCATCCATACCAACGGCCAAACTGGCCATCTCTTCCGAAAGTTTGTGATGGGATTTCACGTATGTGCAGATGTTAGGCGTGCGTTCACACACGGAACCTCGATTTATAGTCCCATTCGAAGGACTGCATGTGAAATGGAGCCAGAACCAATGTCATCTCCGAAGGAAAAATCCCCCTGTATCGAAACGGCCTGGCGGAGATTCGAACCCGCAAACCCCAGGATCGCCACGATTACGAGTCCGGCCCTCTTGACCTTTTACCTTTTTACCTATCCCTTGACATCGTCTGTTGTCGTTGGGGTACCCCTGATGATCCGGCCACCACTCTCCTCCATCTGTCCCTGTCTTCCACCGCTCGCTGAGATTCCGCCGGGCTCATTCCAGTCCACTCTCCGATATTGTCTTCCCACCTCTTCCTTTGTCTTCCTCTGTTGCGGCTTCCTCTGACTGTTCCTTGCAGGACTGTCTTTGCAAGGCCTGCTGAGCGAGACACATGTCCGTACCACTTCATTTTCCGCTTTTTGACGACTGTGAGTAGGTTTAACTTCGGTGTTATTTGTTTCCCAATCATTCGCAACATAGCGCCGTACAGCTGTTCAACAGTCGACTGACATTAGGATACAGGAGAAATATGTTTTTTGCTCTCTATCATTTCGCTGTTCCACAGTGGATTGTTGCTATGTTACAGGAAAGGCACAAAACAGTATAACAATGAAAAACAAACAAACAAAACAAAACAAAACAAAAAACAGAATAAAACAAAGAATAAAATGAAATGAAATGAAATAAATTGAAACTGAAAAAATAATAACAACAAAACAAAACAACGGAGCCCTGCCAGTAATTCAGTTCGTCGTGTGAACAAGAGCAAGAGCAAGAACATATCTTATTGCCATATGAAAACCAGAGGTTTTGCGGGGCACAGATGATCAAGTTAATTCCAACATCGTCACATCTTTCAACGTAGTCTGCGTGCGCGCGTACGTTTGTGTGTGTGTGTATGTGTGTGTGTGTGTGTGTGTGTGTGTGTGTGTGTGCGTGCGTGCGTGCGTGCGTGCGTGCGTGCGTGCGTGCGACGTGTGTGTGTGTGTGTGTGTGTGTGTGTGTGTGTGCGCGTGCGTGCGTGCGCGCGCGCGCGCGCGTGTGTGTGTGTGTGTGTGTGTGTGTGTGTGTGTGTGTGTGTGAGAGAGACAGTCGAGAGAGAGAGAGTTCTGTGTGACATGAACGCTCCCTGTCCTCACCACACCCTTATCTTCTGGCATTAATGCTCATCCTGGCCTGAAGAAAAGAAATCCAGGGCATGGTTTGCTCTGTCACTGATAAACTGTAGACCAGACGCTGCTCTCTCTCTCTCTCTCTCTCTCTCTCTCTCTCTCTCTCTCTCTCTTTCGCGCGCGCGCGCGCGCGCGCGTGTGTGTGTGTGTGTGTGTGTGTGTGTGTGTGTGTGTGTGTGTGTGTGTGTGTGTGTGTGTGTGTGTGTGAGAGTGAGAGAGAGAGAGAGAGAGAGAGAGAGAGAGAGAGAGAGAGAGAGAGAGAGAGAGAGAGAGAGCTCATGCAAATTCTCTTGTTTAGATCGGTGGAGTTTGTTTGTATACGCGTGCGTGTGATGAATATTTCACGTGTTTGCATTAGTGAAGTTTGTGTTTATACGCATGTGTGTGTGTGTGTGTGTGTGTGTGTGTGTGTGTGTGTGTGTGTGTGTGACAAGAACAAATGTTTAGATGTGCATTTTTCCTACAAAAAGCTGACGTTTGTTTCTAAAAGGGACAAGACTGCATTGTGACATATTCAAAGACTATCGTATTGGGCCAAATCGCTGTACGGCGCTGCACGCACAAGGATACAAATCTGAACGTTGAGAATGATTGGGGGAAAAAAAAACACCGAAGTAAAACGTCTGCTGTAAAAATGAAATGTATTCAGTAAAGAATCCTGTACAAATGCCATGGGCCAAAGGTTGCACTGAAGGTCAATAGTGTAAACTTGAAGTGTAAACTGTGACAGTGATATCCTTGAGATTATAAATTTACTTCCAAGGGACGTAACTATGAAGGACCTAAAACCAATCGAAAGCAGCAGTTGTTTTTCCTACCTTGAAACGCAGGAAGGCAGAGGTGTTTCTCAAAATGACAGTTTACTCCGACACCCATTTGCAGTTTCAAAACCTAATTCACGCTCGTTCTCGTTTAACCACTTGTCCTTCTCTCATGAAGTTTTATCTTCACGACCCAGTGAACGGAGTCGGTGATTAAATAGAAATGACAACGCCTTGTCGGTGTCGAATTAGACGAGGTAGGACCCCTTCAAAATCTGCACACGTTAAAAAGCATCTTTTAAGATCTTCAGCATTTGGTTTACAGCCCGGAACCAAGACAGCAGGCCGAAAGACATAGTGATCAACTAACAGGGTTATCAGGAGAGTGAAGACCTCAGTCAGGTTCAAATAATGCGAATCTGATCGTCACCAAAATTTCCTTGGTGAAGACTTCAGTCAAGTTCAAATAATGAGACTCCAGTCCCCCGCCCAACATTTACTCGGGCTACATTCCATCTTTCCTTCAAGTTCCACTAAAATCAATCAATACATTAGTTTTTGCTGATTCCTGCTGGTTCCTGCTGTTCCACCCTTAACCCCTGAGATCTGGATCATGGATCTGTACTAACACTGATTTTCTAAGGGTTCATCAGTCCTTGGGCCGCTTCCATATCTGCCAAGTTCTTTCACACTCAGTTCAACCAGTTGTGGAGTTTGCATAATCCAGCTGAAACCGATACACGAACTAATAATTTGTAGAGAAGTCTGGAAATTAATCTCCCCAACTGAAGGAGATAAAGATTAGGCATCTTCCTGACAAATTGGGTCATGCAACATTAATCAGTCGAACTGCCGTTGATGTTTAATCAATTATTGATAGTGGCTTCAAAAATGCTGTTGCTCTCAGTTTGTTGCGCCTCTTTGAACAACGTGTTTCAGATGAAGATATTCTAATGTAACACAGGCTAAACTTACACTGTCATACTTTGTTCTTGTCATACTTGTGCACCACGTAAACCGCAATTTGCCCCATTGCGTTTTTGTCCGCTGCAGACTTCCAAACTTTGAGAACACAAACAACAACAACAACAACAACAACAACAAGAAGCATCATACTTTGATGTAAATTAAAGTATATACAGTTTTTTTTTTTCAGAATGAAAAGGTGGGAAACCGACAACGTTCAGAGAACACCCAACATGATCATTCAAGTCAGTGTTGAACACCTCTATTTTCCACTCTGCTGTGAAAATTTAAACGCAGATTAGTAGTAACATCTGTACAACATTTCGTCAGTCAGCGTGATAAGATTTCAGCACAGAAACAATTCACAGCATTTTGTACATGAAGATACACACATGATTTCACAATCTAGCCTATTGTTATCTGGTTAGTGAGCAATTTCACACGATTTTCACACGATCACCCGTCACCCGTACATCAATAAAAATCACTCTTTCATTACTATAATGACAAGGATCAAGTACAAAAACTGTCAACAGCATTTTGTTCATGATATACATACAGTTTGACAGACTGGACTGTTTTTAGCTAAGCACAATAGCTGCTCCAGGGCATTCATGGGTCAGTCCGAATTTTTTTTAAAATTTCGGACTGTCACTGGCCTCCCCTCACCCAACCCCTCGTTTCTCAGTCACACACACACACACACACACACACACACACACACACACACACACACACACACACACACACATCTCACACCATTCCCCCTTCCTTCCTCCCCACGTCCCACTTACTCGCCACCGATTTCCAAATTTTGAGAAAGCAAATTTAACAACAACAACAAGAGGAAAAAACATGCTACTCTGACTATGAAATATACAGCATTTTCTAAGAGAGAGAGAGAGAGAGAGAGAGAGAGAGAGAGAGAGAGAGAGAGAGAGAGATGAAATGAAATGAAAATGGTTTATTCATATACATAGGCCATAGGCCCTATAAGAAGAGGAGTGTGACATATTCAAATAATTCAAGACAAAAAGTACTAAATGGTACCATGCACAAACATAACAAAAAAAGTCGAACTGTGCTAAAAACATAATACGTCTCTTATTTTAAAAGCGTGATAAAGTAAAAAAAAAAAAAAAACCCTAACATTTTCCACCACATTTTTCATGGTAGAAGCCATCAGCATACACAAGAGACAGGGCTGCTTATAATATTTTTCTGGAATAAAGTTTTCTCTAGTAGTCTGAATAGCTGGACAAACTAAAACAAAATGTACTTCGTCTTCCTTTGGTTTTCTGCACAGTGGACATATTAAATCATGACCAGTATGAGCCCTGCATTTTAGGTAACGAACTCTTATTTCTAACGCTCCAAATCGGAACTTAGATGTGATCTGTTTCAAAGATCGACTTAATCTAACGGTTATGTATGGCTTAACAGAATGAGATATCCCATTCAACAAAGAGTACATTTCAAATCGTTCACTGGTTTGGATATGGTGTTGCCAATTCTGCCAGCTACAATCAATCAGTCTTTGTCTGAAGCTACGAATAAACATTTGACCATTCCCTACTTCCTGATTAACCCAAACATAATAATAATAATGAATACTTATATAGCGCCCATTCTCGGCTAGAGACCAAGCTCTAAGCGCTTTACAATCAACACTCGTTTACACAACAAGGCTGTATTTTGGCCTAAATTTTTAAGTATTTCGAAGGAATCATTTTTAAGCAGATACAATTTCTTCACGACACATGACCATAACCAAATTTAAACAAGCATAACTTCACACTGGTTGCCTAATTATGTTTACCTTTAGCATCAAGGTGCAACAGTGTCAAATATGCTTTGTGTGGCAGTCTGTTTTCTTCCATGCTGATAAGCCTTAAACCAATACTTTACTCATCGAAGAACAGAATTGACTATAATCGGATTCACCATAAACTAAGTCATTTGGTGTACGTCTGTGTACACCAAGAAAACGTT
This sequence comes from Conus betulinus, assembly GCA_016801955.1. Classification (NCBI taxonomy): domain Eukaryota; kingdom Metazoa; phylum Mollusca; class Gastropoda; order Neogastropoda; family Conidae; genus Conus; species Conus betulinus. The sequence continues at coordinate 45,654 of JADBJO010011684.1, read as the reverse complement.
TCAAAGCACACAAATGAACCTTTTCACAATGTTCAGCAGGTTTTTCCAAACCCCACAGTTCTGCCCCATACTGAACAATAGGCTGTATTTTGGCATAAATTTTTTAGGAGTATTTCCAAGGAATCATTTTTAAGCAGACACAATTTTGCATGACACTTAAACAAGCGTTCTTTCCACGACTTGCTAAATCTCTACTAGCACCTGTAAAACTCAATTTTGTCGAAAAAATATATACCAGGATACTTATGGACATTTACAACAGGCATTATAACTCCATTATAGGTCCATCGTTCTGTAGCAGCTAAATATCCTCTCTTTCTGAAAACAATAATATTACTTTTATCTAAATTTAACACGCAGATCTAGACTGAAAGCTGCATTTTGCAAACTGTACGCTGGCTTTGTAGCCCAACGATAGTTTCAGACATTAAAATGACGTCGACAACTAACAGTAAAATAAATAATTCAAAAGTGTGCTCCATGCCTTCCTTTCCTTACAACTTCGAGAGCTAATTTATTTATTAAAAAAAAAAAAACAATACAGGGCTACATACATCACCCTGTTTAACACCAACAGTACAGTTAATAACATCTGACAATCTGTTTCCAGTTCTAATTCTAGCTCTCTCACGTCTTTGTACAAGCTATGGATACATTTAAACAGTTTTCCTCGTATCCCATTCTACAGTAAAATTGGTCAAAGTAAGCTACGATTTACTGAGTCAAAAACTTTTGAAAGTCAATAAAGCAACATACAGTTAAAAAAAAAAAGCAGCAAGTTGCTTCTGTACTAAAGCCATGAGCTTTAAAACTTTTAAAATCCTGCTTGTATATCTCCAGTAATGTCATTTTCTGTGTTACCCACGCTTGAATTCTACTATTGATGACAGTACCATAAAGTTTACTGCTGATATCACTTAAAGCAATGCCTCTATAATTACCAGGGTTATTTGCGTCTCCTTTTTTCCAGTGACAGGATAAAAGACTCACTCAGGTTATACGGAAAACACCTTTGTCAAACAAAGCATTGAAAAATTTGACCAAAAAAAAATCAATAGTGTCATCACAATTATTTCATCTGGTCCAGCAGATTTACCAAGTTTCAGTTTCTTAAATGCTAGAAGGATTTCCTCTTTAGTGATGGACGATTAAAAACATAGTTATCCTCATTATTATCTATCTCTACGGTATCACTTAATGCGTCAATTGAAATCAAAACTTTCGACTTTCCTTTTCAAGTAATGTTAAAAATGTTGAAACCAGTCATCGAATGTAATATCATTCCTTATGTACGTAAGTTTAGGAGAAATTCTGCTGACATTAATCCAAACTTCCCGCTGATTTTGTACAGATTCGACTAAAGATTTAACAGTACTATTATTAAAAATCTTTTTCTTCATTTTTAGTAGGTTTTTGTATTCTCGTCTACTTACACAAAATTCAACACGATCACTTGCATCCAGTGTGCACCATCATTTTTTACGAAATATCAAAATTGTTCTTTTCTTTACACTACATTCCTTATCATACCAATCCTGTGATTTAAACCTATCATTTACCAGAACACGTTTTTTTTTTTGCATGTTGCTGCATTTTAATGCATTCATTAAGCATGGAAAGCGCTTCGTTAACATCGACATCAACTAAATAATGGCACCATTCAGACATAAATCTGCATTCTCAGATTTGATAGAATTCAAGTATAACCCTGCATTTTCTGCATTCAAGACAGATTTGTCAAAAGCATATCTCTCTTCTTCCTTTTTATGAAGAGGAGTGTTTCCATTCGGTAAACGCAACGGAAGGACATCCTTACAGGCATATAATCGGAATCAATTCTTTCCAAAACAGATATAATTCTTATGACAAAACTCACATATAATCGAGAACGAATCGCATACATGACATCACAAAATAATCAGCAACACTACTGCCAACGTCGGAAATGTACTTGCAGCAACCATGGAGGTGGGTCGCCATCACTCATACCGTTCAATTTTCACAAATTTAAAGCAGTCCATAAATCTAGTAAACATTTACCGTAAGGATTTAACACCTTGTCTGGTGATTGTTTTCCAAAATATTTTACGGAAGCGCTTTGTGAAGTGACGTAGTCTCGCTGGAAATGAAGCGCGGTGAAATATTCGACGTTCTGCTGTTAAGATCTCCTGACAACACAATATGCACATCCCCTAACGTGACAATGCAGTCGCTGAGACAGTCTTCCAAATTAATAATACCGTTATCAGCATCAAAAAAAGGTATAAAATGGAGAACCCTCTGGTTGCACATAAGCACAAACATATGTCTTTAGTTAGGTCAAACAATGATTCATCTATTCTAAATAAAAGAATATTGAATTTGAGAGAGAGAGAGAGAGAGAGAGAGAGAGAGAGAGAGAGAGAGAGAGAGAGAGAGATGTACAATTACTTAGGTGTTGAACACCCTCCATTTTCCCTTGCGCCGTTAGCCGTATCTAGTCAAAATTCAACCACAGCTTGATAGTTCTACATGATCAAAAGAAGATCTGTACAACATGACCCCTCCATTATATAGAAAAATCAAGTACAAAAAAGTGTTCACAGCGTCCGTCCATGATGCACACTTAATTTCACTACTTGGCCTACTGGTTGATTGTTTCACGTGATCATCCAGGCGTGTACACAAAATCAATCATCCTTATAACAAGAATTGAGTTCAGAAGCTATTCAAGCGTTTTGTCCACGTTATTCACACATTTTCACAGATTTGCCTATTTTGAATCAGTCACCACAGTTTTTCATTGGCATTCGTGGATCTGAGCAGGTTTGTAACTTCGTTTCAGTCTTTTAGAGTAGCCTCCCCTCATCGCCATTCTCGTCTTTCTCATCTACATGCACATACACACACGCGCACGTGCGCTTGCGCTTACAGCTCACGATGACACTGATGTCCCTTAACCTTCACTGTACTTTGTGGATATTAAATGACTCGCAGTCATGATTTTCAACTGTGCCCGTTTTTTTTTAAGCTACCTCCACAGCGTGTCATGACTTTGTCAATGAAGCATGGTCCCACACCTGTATCAAAAACTATTTGCTTTTGTCGTCGATCTCGATCGGCAGTTAAATGCACGGGTTCTGTGTGAACTATGAGACAGATTAGTCAACAGAAGATGAGAGAGAAGAAGAAGAAGAAGAAGAGGAGGAGGAGGAGGAGGAAGAGGATGAAGAAGGATAGAAATTCTTCTGGAAAAAGAAAACCCGACCTTACGTCCATCAAATAAACGTCTATTTCCAGCGTCTTTCATTTCAGTGGCATTTTCACCACAATGGGTGGAAACAGCAGTCAAGAGATTTCACAAAAGAACCAGCAAAAGTGGCTCAATAGAAAATGGATAAAGAAATTGATGAAGAAACCAGCGGCAGAAAATACATGAGAAGTACTTACTAAAAATGGAAACATCTGGGCCTTATGTGTGAACGTCCAAAATGATGAATGCACAGCTCGAATGAAGGCTTGAGTCTATCAGGCTTACTGCCCTTGGATACAAGAGAAAAAATTCCATGTAGAAACGATTTCATTTCAGTCTCTCTCTTTTTCTCTGTCTCTGTCTGTCTGTCTGTCTCTCTCTGTTGTTGACTGATTATCTAATAATCATTTATCGTGTGAGATGGATCATTACTTCCCCTTCCGCCCCCCTCCTCTTTCATCTACACCCTGTCCCTCTACAAGGGGGGGGGGGGGGGGGGGGGGGAGAAGATGGGCGGACAGAGGGTCCAGTGTGGTGGTTAAATCTGCTGTCTCCGCTCACTCTGGGCGCGGGTGAAGGGTTTTGGCGCTGGTGATTTGGTTGCGTTCAAAGTCTTCAGCGAAGCGAGACAAGTGAGCGTTGCCAGCGTTCTCCAGCGAGGGCATGACCTGCCCGCCACGCTGCTCGTGCCACGGCTCTGACGACCCTGGTAGGGGCCCCCCTTCCCTCCTCTCCTCTTGCCGTCTGCCCCGAGCGGTAGCAGTAACAGCCGGCGGTGCGGCTCCTCCAAGGCTCTGTGCCATGTCAGCCACGCAGGCGACAGGCAGGCGACCGTTGTGGTTGGTCACTTTGACGGACAGGGGCCGCTTGCGGCGCGTCTCGTGGTCTGTCTTGATGTCGCGCACCTCGATCTCAGCGACAGTGGCTCTCTCTCCCGGCGACGTCCTCGGCTGGCGCTGATCTGACTGTCGTTGTTGTCGCTGAGGGAAAGCAAGCCGTCCTCTTGAGGCGGGGAGGTGTTGGGTGAAGGATCGGAGGGTCTGGCCACCCCCCTGCTGTTGCTACCACTGGGTCTGGATGGGTCCTCCCCCGTGTTCGCTGTAGGAGCGCCAGCTGGGACATCCGCCCCGGGAGTCTGACGAGGAGTGCTGTCGCCGAGCTGTTGCTGTCCTGTGGCTGCAGATGGCCCTCGAACGGCTGCTCGTGCGTAAAAGGGACATTCAGCGGGGGAGGGGCAGCTTGGGAAGGTGACAGTCGATCTCTAGACAGCATGTTCATCGGCCTCTGGCGCTGACCTCCTTCAGCGGAGGAGGGAGGAACTTCTTGAAACGCTCCTTGAGGAGCTGGCTTCTCCGGTGAAATTCCTCGCCTTCCTTCGCCACGAGGGTGTTGGTGATGCGGAACAGAATCGGCTTCCCTCGTCCGTGATGTTGCCCACAGATCGAGATCTCCTTCGGCTCTTTCCGTGCTGTGGACGGCTCTGGGAACGGCAGGTGGAGTAGTGTGCCGGCCGAAGGAGGTCTTCGCTGGCGACCTCGGGGTGGAGAGACGGCTCCGTGTCCGTCCCGCTGTCTGACAGGTAGAACAGGTGGGGGTGGGACAGGTTGTGTCGGGGGTGACGCGCGGAACGAGACCTCCGTTCGTCTGAGGGGCGACGTGGGCTGGACGTGGTGGAGCAGTGACGGGATCGTGACGGGGAGGAGGCGTAGCGGGGCCGTCTGCAGGAAGGCGTGCTGCCAGAGGGCTGTCGGCCATCTTGGGGGTATCTGGGTTGCTGAAAATACACCCAGGATGGTGATTCGCTCTGTCTCTGTCTCTATCTCCTCTGTCTCTCTGTTTTTGTCTCTACCTCTCTTTCTCTCTCCCCCCTCTCTCTCTCTCCCATCTTAGGGGTATCTGGGCTGCTGAAAATAAATCCAGATGGTGATTCGCTCTGTCTCTGTCTCTGTCTGTGTCTCTCTCGGCCATCTTGGGGGATATCTGGGCTGTTGAAAATAAACCCAGGAAAGTGATTCGCTCTGTCTCTGTCTGTCCATCTGTCTGTCTCTCTCTCGGCCATCTTGGGGGTATCTATGCTGCTGAAAATAAATCCAGATGGTGATTCGCTCTGTCTCTGCCTGTCTGTCTGTCTCTCTCTCTCCCTCCCTCCCTCTCTCTCAGCCATCTTGGGGATATCTGGGCTGCTGAAAATAAACCCAAATAGTGATTCGCTCTGTCTCTGTCTGTCTGTCTATCTGTCTGCCTGCCTGCCTGCCTGCCTGCCTGCCTGCCTGTCTGTCTGTCTGTCTGTCTGTCTGTCTCTCTCTCTCTCGGCCATCTTGGGGTATCTAGGCTGCTGAAAATAAACCCAGGATGGTGATTCACTCCGTCTCTGTCTCCTCTCTCTCTCTCTCTCTCTCTCTCTCTCTCTCTCTCTCTCTGTGCCATCTTGGGGGTGTCTATGCTGCTGAAATAAACCCAGGATGGTGAGTCAACCTGTCTGTGTCTCTGTTTCTATCTGTCTCCTCTGAAAATAGAATTGAATTGGCTCTCTCTCTCTCTCTCTCTCTCTCTCTGAATATGAAACTGAATTGGTGATCTCTCTCTCTCTCTCTCTCTCTCTGTCTCTCTCTCTCTCTCTCTCTCTGCCAAAATAAAACTGAATTGGTTCTCTCTCTCTGTGTCTCTGTCTCTCTCTTGCTCTGTCTTCTTCTCTGAAAATAAAACTGAGTACACCCTCGTGGCGGAGGAAGGCGAGGAATATCACTGGAGAGGCCAGCTTATCAAGTAGCGTTTCAAGAAGTTCCTCCCTCCTCCACTGAAAGTGGTGAACGCCAGAGGTTGATGAACGTGCCGTCCGGAGACTGGTGTGGGGACGCGGAGATGAACCCAGGACCCCGCAGTGCTATGCTTCGGACGCAGATCGGATCCCAGTCTTCATCAAATCCACGTGCTAGTGTGGGCAGCTCCTTGACCAGCACTCCATCACCGAAAGAAAGCCCAACTCTCACTGACGTTCTGACGAAACTCGGCAATCTCAACTCGAAATTCGATGACGTGAAAGCAGACATACGAAGCCTGAGAGACTGTTATTCGTCACTACAGGGAGAGCTGAACGATCTCCGGGTGGAGTGTGCTTCTCTGCGGCAAGAAAATGATGACCTCCGACAGAAACATTGTGAGCTGGAAAAGAGACTTGTCGTTATAGAGAAGAAGAGAGATGACCTGGAGTGTAGGTCCAAGCGCAAGAACCTCATTATCCACGGACTCACCAGGCCAAACGTCAGAGGATCTTGAGGCAGCTGTCGCTGAACTGTTTACGGACGAGCTGGATGTGACCAAGGACGTCCCTTTTGACCGCCTGCACCGCCTGAATGGTAAGCCTGATTCCCCAGTGATAGGGTGCTGCACTTGTTACAAGGACAAGGTGCAGGTCCTGAAAGCCAAGGGGAAACTGCGAGGCTCAGGAATCTTCATTGGTGAGGATTTCTCATGGCGGGCTAGAGAAATCAGACGGAGGTTGATTCCTCGTATGAAAAAAGCACGAGCTGATGATAAAAGGGTGGCAATGGTCTTTGATCATCTTGTCATAAATGGACAAAAAAATGCCAGTCAACGGAGAAGGGAATCTAAGGAATTGGAAACAGGTAACTGGCCCGCTGCTCAGGTAGGGACATTTTTTCCGATGACAAATAACCCCCTGTTTCCTGTTCAGTTAAAGGGAACTTTCTCATGTCCAACCACCGTTGCGGAAACAGTGAGTAGCAGTTCCACTGCACGGGCCCGCGTGTGTGAGAATCCCGTGCGTGTGACAGTGACGGTGACAGTGACAATCGGGCACGTGCTAAAAGGAGGGGCGAGTGTTGTGTTGGGCGTGGTGTTTACACGATCTACAGGGGATGAGAATAGCCTGACAACACGCACTTGTACATTTGTAAACAGCATGTTCAAAATGTTGCAATGGAATATTAATATGGTTTAATTCCGAAGTTAAGAGACAAAGACTTCATTACATATATCCATTCCTTTGATTTCATTTGTTTTGTTGAAACGTTTCATTTTGATTTATTTGCAGAGTACTCTCGGTTTTCTTTAAGTGTGTATTTAAATTTATAAAACAGGGTCGTTCTTTAGGCGGCATTGTGTGAGTTTTTTAAAAACGTCTATGCCTCGTATCTTCAAGATAATGATGTTCACTACTCAAAATTTATGGTTTTCCTTATTAACAAAGATATGTTAGGCACACCCAAAGATATTTTGCATGTTTGCGTTTACGTACTGCCGGAGTTATCACCGTTTTATTCTTGTTTTGATCTTGACAATGGCATTAATGTACTTGAGGAATGTTAAACCAATTTTCTGTTAGATTTTGATGATGCATATGTTATCTTGTTTGGAAATTTGAATAGCAGAACTGTCGATTTTAACTCTGCTGACTCAACAGGTGAAAGTATCGTCAGTTCACTATAGAAACTCTCAGGATAAAGTCGTAAATACATGGTATCCCTCCCTGTTTCTGACAGCGTGCCCACAAACCTGCTGAAAAAACGCCGCCTCCCTCTGCACGCAAGTCGCGTCCTGCTGGCTCCGGGGGGTAGTCTGGCTCAGTCGTTTCCGCGCCTGAAGTCTCCCCTCCATGACTCCCTGCACTCTCCGGGGGCCCGTGGTCGTCTTGACGGGTGGCAGTGGGCGGGTGGGGATCTGGATAGCGCATGGGGTGGCCCTCCTGTGCTGTGACGGTGAAAGCAGGGGCTTCATCATCTGACGCGGTCTGCCTGCTGCGGACTCTTCTGGCTGGATGTTGTGGCTGGCTGTCGCCGTAGACGTACCTGTAGCCCACGGGGCACTCTGGCAGGCTGGAACTGGTCTTCATCATAGTCATGCTGGGGAACAGCGTGGCCCGGACGAGGAGCAGTGGATGTCCATATTGGACTATCATCTTCTCGTCCGCGATGTCGTTGAAGCGAATGCTGACTCCAGCTCCGTGGCGGATAGTAATAGGCTCGATGCCTCCTGTGGTGACGACCAGGGTCGGTCATGTCCTCATCGGAGGTCTCGTCGTAGCTGTTGCGTGGAAAGAAGAAGCGGTGAGGTCTGACACACCTTCCATGGGGGTCTCCTCGAGGTCCAGGACGTCGAAACTCCGTGAATGCCCTGGGTGATGCCTGCCAGGGACCGGGTCTCCTGAACGCAGCCTTCTGGAAGTGTCCATCCTCAGCCTTCTTTCCGTCGCGTGAGGTCCTCCTCATCCGCGCTGACATCTGTCACATAGATAATGCTTGAAAAGTAAATACATTCATAACATTCAACGAATAGTAAAGCACAGTTTGGAATATAAAAAAAAAGTTCGGTAACAAATACAGACATGCCTACAGTGACACAGATATTCGCATACGACATCTGTCACATAGATATCACAAAGATATGCACGCAGATATGATCAAAGAACGTGAGCAACGCTCTATTTGAATTTTCGAGACCGTGACTTTCTTCATGCACCATTACAGTATTCACTCCACATCCAAAAGTAAAGGGGCAAGCTTTCTTTTGGTTCTCAAAGTGATCACACAGAACACAGATCAGTGTGTCTCTCTACCTCAATAGGGTTCACCTCTTTTTTTCCCCCGATATGCTCTCTTACTTTGACAATGTCCCCCTATTTTCAAAAGGTCTAATCACATTCGACGGCACGCGCTCGCGCGCGCGCGCGCGCGCACACACACACACACACACACACACACACACACACACACACACACACACACACACACACACACACACACTCACACAACACACAAACACACACACACACACACACACACATACACACACACACACACACTCACACACACACACACACACACACACACACACACACACACACACACACACACACATTCACATACACACACACACACACACACACACACACACACACACACACACACACACACACACACACACACTCATTCACACACAAAACACACACACACACACACACACACACACACACACACACACACACACACACACACACACACTCATCACACATCACAAACACACACACACACACACACACACACACACACACACACACACACACACACACACACCCCTTCCCCAGCCTCAAACGTGCCCTTTCCCCCTCCCTCGTCATTTCGACAGGGGCGTCTTCTTTCAAAGACGTTCCCTTACATTTCACACTTTCGAAAGCAGCCCCCCCCCCCCCTCTCCCACCCCCCTCAACCCTCTGTGTGTGTGTGTGTGACTATGCTTCCTATTTTTGACGGGAAACCCCTGCTTTTAATCTCTGTCTCTGTCTCTGTCTGTCTGTCTGCTGCCTGTCTGTCTGTCTTTCTGTGTGTGTGTGTGTGTGTGTGTGTGTGTGTGTGTGTGTGTGTGTGTGTGTGTGTGTGTGTGTGTGTGTGTGTGTGTGTGTGTGTGTGTGTGTGTGTGCATCCCTTCATGAAGGGCAATGGCCTAAACATGATTAAAAGTTTCCGTATCAATATTCCTCTCTGTCTCTCTGTCTCTGTCTGTCTGTCTGTCTGTCTCTCTCTCTCTCTCTGGTTTCTTTTTCTTCTTTCCTTTTTTTTTGGTTTGTTTTTGTGAAAGGTTCTCATGCAAGTAATTGTTGCATTTTTTCATGTGTTTGTTTGATTTGCTTTTTATTATATATCGATTTTTTTTCTTGCCCAGAGGGCTGGATGTAAAAAAAGCATTCATGCTTAGTCCACTACCCTCTTAAAATAAAATTCGTTCGTTCGTCGTTCGTCACTCTCTTGTCACTTGATGATCAACGCAAACTAGCAACAGCCAAATATGTAACCAGAAGTCTTTCTGTATCAAATTCAGTAACAAATGAAATATTTCTTGATTCTAAATCGGATTTTCCTAAAAGGGCACAAAATATTTCTTACCTGCAGCCCATTCGAAATTATACTGATGATTTATTTAGAAAATGTTACATCCATTTCAAAACCTCCAACTATGCCCACAATTCCTCAATGGGAGCATATTTCTCCAAATTTTGATATAGATTACACTACTTTAAAAAAAGAAGACAATATAAATCTGATATCAGTAGAAGCAAAAGAACATCTTGAAAACACATATCCACATCATCTTATCTACACGGATGGTTTAGTTTTAGAATCTTCTACAGGAGCTGGATTTGTAATCCCCGATTTAAAAGGAAAAAAAAAATGTTTAGGAAAGAACTTTTCAGTTTTCACTGCTGAACTGTATGCAATCCCTATGGCCTTATCTTGGATATCTGATCTTAATGTGGCAATTTACAGCATTCTAATCTGTGTTGACTCTAAATCTGTTCTTTGTAGCTTACGCAATTGGGATGCAAATGTAAGGAAAGACTTAATTTTTTATATAAAATTTATGATACATTCCGTTATGGCGAAAGGAACTTTCGTAGAGTTTTGCTGGATCCCATCTCATTGTGGTATCTATGGAAATGAAATAGCTGATAAATTAGCAAATGAAGGTGCTCTCAGAAAAAATCCAGGTAGTAGATTAAAACTGGATAAAAATGAAATCATTTCTCTATTAGAAAATTGTATGAACAATGAAAAACTTCCTGCAAAAACGAAAGTGTTATTATGTCAAAGATCATTGTCCAGTATAATTTATAAAATGCGTTTAAGCTCGTGGAAAACCAAATTTTCTAAGGATGTAGATTGCACTTGTGGTCTCCCATTATCTATTCAACATATTCTTTTTGAATGTCAAGTTCTAACATATTTATATAATATTCTAAAGACAGATATTGCTTCCTTAGGGGCTTTACAAGAAATACCTTACAGCCCCAAAATGATTGATATAGCAAAGGCTATATCGAGTTCTGTTATTATTCATTTGTTGTAATTGATTTTATCAGTTTATAATTATTGTTTGGGTCGTTAACAGGCAACTTTTCATGCGTTTGTGTCGTGCGCGCGCGCGCGCGCACGCACACACACACACACACACACACACACGCGCGCGCGCGCGCGCACACACACACACACACACACAAACATTCTCTCTCACTCTCTCTCACACACACACACACACACACACACACACTCTCTCTCTCTCTCACACATACACACGGGCGCGCGCACGCGCGCATGCACGCACGCACGCACACGCACAGACGCGCACACACCCTTATATAAGCACTTACACACATGCACCTTTTTTCCCCCCCTTTTTTGTCTAATATCACCATCGTTGTGAACAGACTCTAATTAATCAATCAATTAATCAATCGTTCGTCATTCGTTCGTTCTCTCTCTCTCTCTCTCTCTCTCTCTCCTCTCTCTCTCTCTCTCTCTCTCTCTCTCTCTCTCTCTCTCTCTCTCTCTCTCTCTCCTGCCGTTTTTTTTTTTTTTTCGACAAGACCCTTCTAACTTTCGATAAATTGTAACAGGGTCTGTTTCTCTATAGGATCTCCTTACTTTTCATTGGGATCCCAGCTTTCGACATCTCCCCCCCCCCCCCCCCCCCAACCTCCCACCACCACCTTCTTCTTCCTCAAAATTTCAAGAAAAACACATTCTCTTGACAGGTGAGCACCGGTATCGTCAATTAGCCCTACTTTTGATATGGGAGACTCATTATTGTCAGGACGCCCTACTTTTGACAGACGAGCACCAGCATTGTCAATGAACCCTACATTTGACAGGAGAGCCTCATTATTGTCAACGAACCTACCTTACTTTTGACATGGGAGACTCATTATTGTCAGGACGCCCTACTTTTGACAGGCGAGCACCAGTATTGTCAACGAGCTCTACATTTGACAGGGGAGCCCCATTATTGTCGATGAGGCCTACTTTTGACAGATGAGCACCAGTATTGTCAATGAGCCCTACTTATGACAGGGGGGGGGGGGGGGGGGGGGGGGGGGCCCTCATTATTGTCAGGGAGCTCTATTTTCGACAGGGGTGCTTCATTATGGTCAGGGAGCTCTACTTTTGACAGGGGAGCTTCATTATTGTCAGGGAGCTCTACTTTTGACAGGAGAGCCCTCATTATTGTCAGGGATCTCTACTTTTGACAGGGGGAACTCATTATTGTCAGGGAGCCCTACTTTTGACAGGGGGAGCCTCATTATTGTCAGGGAGCTCTACTTTTGACAGGGGAGACTCATTATTGTCAGGGAGCCCTACTTTCAACGGGAGAGTCCCAAATTTGTCTGGGAGCCCTACGTTTAAGAGGGAAACCCCGACATTGTCTGCAAAGCCCTGTTTTCGACAAGGGAGCCCCTTTATTGTCAGAAAGTCCTACTTAGGACAAGTGAGCCCCAATTTCTCAGAAGGCCTGCTTATGACAGAAAGCCGCACTTTCGTCAGAGTGCTCCACTTTTGACAGGGAAAGGTGTGTGTGTGTGTGTGTGTGTGTGTGTGTGTGTGTGTGTGTGTGTGTGTGTGTGTGTGTGTGTGTGTGTGTGAGTGTTGCCAGGAAACCCTATTTTTGACGTGGGAGGTCCACATGTCTTACTTTCGATAGAGGAGCTCCACTTTTGTAAGGGAACCCTATTGTTGATAAGGGGCGCCTACTTTTGAAAACAGTTCCGTCTATTGGCAACATGGGCTGCTTACTTTCGATATGATCCCCGTACTTTCGATAGAGGATCTTCCTCTCTGCAACAGGGGTCACTTATCTTTCGACAGCAACCCTGCTTTCGAGTGCCCATCCATACCCTAAACCTTCAACTTTCGAAGGCTCTGCGGACGTGCTCCGATCTTGTTCATATCAAAACCATAAATAAAGGGGGGGGGAAGTCCATACTGTTTGGTATGTTTAATCCCAGTCGAATCAATTTCTCACAAGACAGCTATCTTCCAAAAAGTGTATTTTCACGAGACTGAAATAAAGGAATCAAGAGCCGGAATGGCTCAGTTTGTAGAGTGCTGGACTCGTAAACTTGGTGATCCTGGGG
>JADBJO010011684.1:20000-22500 GCA_016801955.1 Conus betulinus | reverse complement strand
TTACTATAATGATGGAAGAATTGTTAACCTGCACTTGTTTTCCCCTCACTACTTAATTGTCTAACATTGTATTGTTTGGTCAATCAGTGGGCGATTGCATCTCTTAGGAGAACCAAGTAAAGGTTGTTCTGCACAATTCTTAGCCGCTGACAATGCTTGGGTTATTGAACAGCAGAGCTGACCACTCATACTGTCCCCATATCTTTTGATCTCTCTTTGCATCCTTAATGGATCCTCATGCATAGGCTCAAAGATTGTCCCCTACCTTCAGCAACTTTTTCCTCTCCACACTTTCGTTTTGTTTTATTTTACTACCTTTCGAAATGACTGCTTTGAGGGTGCTGTTGGATTCTTTTTTTGAACCCTTGGTGGTGAGAACACCACAGAATTACGGACTGTGGTGCTTCGTCTCTATTTGACACAGGGAGCACAGACACAATCAGCCGTGTCTCCCTGATGAGGCCGATCCAGCGGATGAAAGGTGTGGAGCAGGCGATACATATAGATGTGCCTTCAGGAGGGATTGCGATGGTTCCCTCATGTACAGCTAGTGAAGGTTTTTATATTTATATAATATACATTGTTGACTTGAAACCTTCAACCCCCCCCCCCCCCCCCCCCGTTTCTTTACCTTTCTTCTGTCTTCTTCTTCCTGTTCTTTTTCTTCTTCTTCTTCTGTCATTGAATTACTATTTCAGTTCACAATATATCACAGAATCACAGACATAGAAACCAGGGAGGGGAGGGGAGGGGAGGGGAGGGGAGAGGTAGGTGGGAACGTGGGGGCGCCTCCTCCATCCTCCACCCACCCCATCCCCCCCCCCCAACTATTAAGGGTGGGTAGGGCGAAATTATATCACACACACACACACACACCACACACACACACACATATATACACGCGCGCGCGCGCACGCACGCGCGCACGCACGCACACACACACACACACACACCACCAAACAAAAAAAAAGTAGATGCGTTTAATGATGAGCGAGCAGGGGCTCAACTTTTAACTACATGTCGTAAAGTACAACAACTACTGCTTCCTGCCCTAAAGTATTTCAACAGGGAACAGACAATATCAGTTTGAAGCAGACTGCATCCATGTCTCTGTCCACATGTACTGTCCAGCACGGGGAGTGTGACGTGACAATGGACAGCCACACCATCTTCTGCAACCCCCACCCCTTTTTACTACCCCTTCCTTCTCCCATGGTCCCTTTCTCTCTCTCCCTTTGCCTCACAAACTGCAGTTATGAGTACTAATCGATGACGATATTCGGTCTCTGCCGTCCCACCACCCCTCACCCCCCCACACCCTTTCTGTTGCCCCCCCTTCCCGCAGTCTGCCTGGGGTGTCCTTTCAAGTAAGCCGAATACACTACGCTGGCAACAATGGGACAATGGGACAAAGAACTTCCATAGGTGAACCCGTCTTCTCTCTCCACTAGTTCCGAGACACTGACCACTAAGCCGGCACTCTCTCTCCACTCTCCTTCCCCCTCCCCCCCCCCCCCCCACCCAACCATGGCACGGGACAAACAGCAAGTTGTGGCGACAGGTGGTGACAATGTAGCTTTATTAATTAGCGTAAAGGCTAAAAATATTGCCAACCTCTAAGAGATAGTGTTCTCGAATCTTCTACACAAAACTTAACACTGTAAGCGGTGAGGGATGATCAACCTCCACCCCTCCCTTCCTTCTGCTTATTAACAACCCCCCCCTTCCTCCTCTTGTCTATGGAAACACGATCGGCTGTCATGTGTCTCTGACAGCTTGCCAATCAAACAGGCATCAGAAATCGGAAGTGCAGCTTAGCACACAAAAAGAGCAAACCAAGTCTCCGCACATCACTGCTCTGCCAAAGGCTGTAAGACTGATCACCACCAGTGAACCAAGAATTACCACAGGTGTAAACCAGACAGGTGAAAGCTCATCTCTCTGACTCTGCGCCCCTGTGTAAGGTTTCACTGATCAATCCAGAAGAACGATCCTGGGTCCGCCTGCTATTGGCCCAGCGGGGACAACACACGATAAGGATCAGCCTGCCCAAAGAGAAGGTGGACCAGTCACCAGCAACTGGAGAGAAACCAACACTGCTCTCCAGCATCAGGTAAGTTCTGATATACAGAGTGGAACCCAACTTAACTCATCCAAAGCTTTCCTGCTCTTAATGATGAAATAACATGGGAAAAATCAGCCTGAACTGAAGTTTATTCATGTGTATATTTTACCTTTGTATAAACAAGAACAGTTGATGTGTGAAAGTATACTTAACTTGTGTCAGTTCTTTGTTGTTCATACAGTATTAAAGATTTCAACTTTGACACTCAGATCTACAGGCACTTTTAAGTGCTAGCTTAGAAAAAATTATCCCTGAGCCACTCTTCAATATTTTTAACCGTCCCAAGAAAAATGAACATTTTTTTCGATGACTAGTGCCGGAAAGAAGCTCCTTCCATAACTAGTAAGAGGGAGCGTGGAGGTGAAATCTTAATAT
>JADBJO010011684.1:0-12500 GCA_016801955.1 Conus betulinus | reverse complement strand
ACACACACACACGCACGCACACACGACGCACGCACGCACGCACGCACGCACGCACGCACGCACGCACGCACGCACGCACACACACACACACTGTGTTCGCTTTGAGCTTTGCTTTGTTCTGCTGTTCGTAGGCTATACTCTAAGAAACATGCTCCAGAGTTCTTCTTACAATTGCTTGACATTATCAGCCATACAAGAAAGTTTTAAGTAAAATGGGTTAAGTTTTTTTTTTTTTTTTAATCTTACATCTCCACGATTTTTACTTCTTCAGCTTTCTGTAAATTGTTACCCAACAGCGACCAGAGTAACATATTCTATAAAACCACGAAGATATGTGCTACAGTCAAACTGTGGAAGCAGCTAACAGTAGCAGTTCTTTTGAAATCATTCTCAGAAAGCTGTTTCGTGACAATGACTCAGCCATGCACTGGTGCGTGACCACCCTCTTTCTACATGGATTCCCTGCGGGTCACATGTCTGTGTGGCCTGCAAGTATGAAATTTCACACTTCAACATCCAGTGGTAATTTCCCGTGAGTCATAATTGCTAACAGCCAAGAAAGTGACGTGTTCACCCCCCCCCCCCCCCCCCCCCCCCCCCCCGCGTCTATTGCAATAGTTTTGTGCGTGAATAGGGTAGATTTACACAAACGCTGCAGAACCGATTTTAACAGAATTTTTTTTTTTTTCTGGAAAGATGGATTGTGACCAAGTATACAATGTCGTGCACATTGAAGAGGTCGGGCAGGTCAGCGATCGGCACAAGGTGACCTTCAATTCAATGACCCGACACGTGGGACTACAATTATGATGGATCGAGAGAGAGAGAGAGAGAGAGAGAGAGAGAGAGAGAGAGAGAGAGAGAGAGAGAGAGAGAGAGAATGTGTGTGTGTGTGTGTAGGGGGGGGGGAAGGGGTGGGGGAGTCAATACTATGGGAACCTAACAGTGTCAAAAACACGCATTCACCGTTTCCTTCATGGAAAAAATCATTTTCTTCCAGAAAACTATGATCACTGCTGGATGATCCCTGGAGTCTTTTAGCCAGGGTGCAACAACAAGAACAACAGCAACACAACAACAAAAACCAGAACACAACAACAACAACAATCAACAACAACAACAACAACAACAACTGTTGGCTTTCAAAGCAGCAAAATTATCGCTGGTATTGTTTGTTTGGTGTAAAAAGTCAAGGAAGGAACGCTAAACCCGAAACGTCCTTTATACACAGCGTGTTGCCAGTTTGCTCACTGCACACATCACAGTACTTGTCATGACGAGAGTTACTGATTTATAATCACCCTTTTTTTCGGCTAAGATGGCGGTCAAACGTGATCATCATGGAAAGAAAAGCTTGTTTTTCTAACATGAACAAATGCAGTCATGCCTTGTAAACATTGGCAACTATGACACATGAATACGAGTAACTACGAGTGGTGAACACAGGTAATTAGGACTGGTGAACACAGGTAATTAAGACTGGTGAACACGGGTAATTAGGAATGATAAACACAGGTAATTAGGAAATGGTGAACACGGGGTAAATTAGGGATGATAAACACAGGTAATTAGGAATGGTGAACACAGTAATTAGGACGGTGAACACAGGTAATTAGGACCGGTGAACACAGGTAATTAAGAACACGGTGAACACAGGTAATTAGAACCGGTGAACACAGGTAATTAAGACTGGTGAACACAGGTAGCTAAGACTGGTGAACACGGGTAATTAGGAATGGTAAACACAGGTAATTAAGACTGGTGAACAAATTTAGGGTAATTAGGACTGTGTGAACACAGGTAATTAAGACTGGTGAACACAGGTAATTAGGACTGGTGAACACAGGTAATTAGAACGGTGAACCCAGGTAGCTAAGAACTGGTATAATACTGAACACAGGTATTTAAGACTGGTGAACACGGGTGGTAATTAGGAATGGTGAACACGGGTAATTAGGACTGGTGAAGAACAGGTAAAAGGATGGGAACACAGGTAATAGGACTGTGAAGACATGCGCACAACACAAAGTAATTACAGACTGGTGAATGAACACAGGTAATTAGGACCTGGTGAACAACAGGTCATTAAGACTGGTGAACGATAACACAGGTAATTAGGAATACTGGTGAACTACAGGTAATTAAGACGGGCTGACCACACAACACAATGAACTATTAGGACAATGCCACACTACATAGGACAATGAGTACAACACTAATAACTGAATACATGGCACACAACAATGAACTATAGGTTGTGCCAACCTGACTTACACAACACATTGACACTACATCCAAAAATGCCACACTACATACAATGCCACACTACATGCCACAGCCACACAACACAACAAAGCCACACTAGCATACACGCAAACACAATGCAGCACACATGCCAATTGCCACTAACAACATGCCACTACATGCACACACACCATGACCACAATGCCACACGACATACGCACACAATTGCCACACTACATACACACACAATACCACACACAAGCCACACAATGCCACACTACAACCACAACACACAATGCCACACTACATACCACAACACAATGCCACACTACATACCACAACACAATGGCACAGCTGAAGCCATACTATACAAACACATGCCACACTAATGCCACAACACAATGCCACACCACATACCACACAACACAATGCCACAACTACACGCCACACCACAATGCCACACTACAACACAACACAATGCCACACTACATACCACACAACACAATGCCACACTACATACCACACAACACAATACCAGAACACACTACATACCACAACACAATGCCCACAATTCCACACTAATGCCACACTACAACCACAACACAATGCCACACTACATACCACAACACAGTGCCACACCACACACAACACAAAGCCACACTACATACCACCACAATGCCACACTACATACCACACAACACATGCCACACTATATACACAACACAATGCCACACTACACATGCCACAACACAATGCACACTACATACATACCACACAACCACAATGCAATGCCACACTACATACCACAACACAATGCCACACTACATACCGACATGCCACACACCACAACGCCAATGTCCACACACACACATGACACATGACACCACAATTCCACACTACATACCACAACACAATGCCACACTACATGCCACACAACACAATGCCACACGACATACCACACAACACAATGCCACACTACATACCACACACAATGCCACACTACATGCCACAACACAATGGCACACTACATGCCACACAACACAATGCCACACTACATACCACATAACACAATGCCACACTACATACCACAACACAATGCCACACTACATACCACACAACACAATGCCACACTGCATACCACACAACACAATGCCACACTACATACCACACAACACAATGCCACACTACATGCCACAACACAAAGCCACACTACTTATCACACTTCACAGTGCCACACAATACGACAACACAATGCCACAGTACATACGTGTGTGTGTGTGTGGTGTGTGTGTGTGTGTGTGTGTGTGTGTGTGTGTGTGTGTGTGTGTGTATGTGTGTGTGGGTGTGGGGGGGGGGGGGAGCAAGAAGTGTTATGCATTTAATAAACACTTTCTTTTCTTTGAGAAAGGACACTTACACATTGCCACAACCCTTACCCCTTCCAAACAACAACAACAACAACAAACAACAACAAACAGGAAACCACACAACAAAAGCCTGCAACACACACAAAACTAACACTTACTCTTCAACTTACAACATTTTGACTCCACGGCGACAACTGTCGGCGTTTCCATGGACACGAGAAGCACGATCCAGACGAAAGTCAGCGTGGATCCCCCCTCTCATGCCCCACACCAGGTGAACAGCCGCCAAGTTGTCACACAACCCACGCCCGCCATTCTGGACACTGTGAGCGTGAACCCGAGTAACCGCCAATACAGGGGTTAGGTTTGTGATTTCGCCAAGGCGTAAAGCGTGTGAGATGGAAGGGGGCAACCTACTCATCTCTCTCTCTCTCTCTCTCTCTCTCTCTCTCCTCAGCTCTCTCTCTTCTATCTCTCTTTTCTACTGAGTTTCTCGATTCAAAAGAAGGAAGGTATGCTTAATCCGTCCGATGCAGGCAAAATGAGTTGACGTTCTAGGCTATGTTTAGTTGTCAAAGGGGTTTTCCCCTTTCGTCAACTATCTCTACCTATCTTTTCCTCTCCATCTCCTACCGAGTTTCGATTCAAGGAGTGAGGTATTGCTCACTCCGGTCAAGTTGACCAAAAGGGGGGAACCCCATGACAACTCAGAATAGCCCAGAACTCAACCTCATGTCAGCACCGGACCGGAAATCACACATACTTGGCTGCTTGCCAGCCAAACGACGACGCTCAGGGAAGAACTGCAAAGCTAACACCGTGTACCCGAGGTGCGCCCTCACCTGTAAACCTAATGAACCACTGCCTAGTCGTTGACATTGAAGGTGAGTTTAACGTGCTATCGGCCTGATGTCCCTTAGGGACAAGTGAACTTGCAGACGTTAGGTCTGCATCTTTAGTGGCAACTGCTGTTGCGGGCAGTAGTGGGTGACCTGCGTGTGGGGCCGTCGTATTTCTCTCTCTGAGCTCTTGTTCCTTTTGAACTTCGGTTCAATTTCGGTTGCCGGTCGACCGACGATGGACGTTGGTATATTTCGCCTCCTTTCCCCAAACTAAAGGCTGTCTTCAGGACCACCAGGCAGCCTTCTTCGTGCTCGGGTGACGATGGTCCTGTGCCACATAGGGCTGCCTCAAGGAGGGAGCAGGACGAAAGTCACTGGGAGCGATGCACGAGAGACCTAATATTCGGCGGGTACACGCAGACTGCGGTCGAGAGGGTAATTTTTCAGCCCAACCTCATAAGGAGTGCCCAGATGTCTGCCTGGATCAGAACATGGTTTCCCAAAGGCCCCGGTAATTTGCAGTCAGGCAGCGCTCCATCGCCGATCGCCCAACATCCCCAGGAGTCGTCCCCTGGCGACACAGGCTAGACCCGCCAATACCCATATGGCTGAAAGGTTGGCTGCGCCACCTGACATTGACCTTTCCATCTGTGTCCTTCAAAGAGAGCTGCCACCTTTTCTGCTGCGTCTGCTGCCATGCCACACTTGCAGCAACTGCCAAGTCTACTAGTGGAGCTTACATCCCCTCCCACCTATACTGTCCTCAATAGGCTAACCTGCATTCTCTTCGATGGCCCTGTCTCGGCTTCTTCCCACACCCACCCCTCTGGCCTTTGTCATCCTCTGTTCATTCTTACGCTCTGCTCCCCCTCCCTCAACACACACACACACACACACACACACACACACACAAACGGCGATTCCATATTTGCTGTCACTGAAATCAGGATCACGGCTTCCAGTGACGTGTTGAGTGGTTACTAACAAAGATTGTATGCCTACATCTTATATTTGCTGTGAGTAAACACGCTCGTTCCTCCCATTCCCCACTAGCCCAGGTAATCAGTTAAGACATGGGTGGAATTTTTTCTTCTTCTCATCTTTTCTTCTTCTAAGTGTGTGTTGTGTGTGGTGTGTGTGTGTGTGTAGGGGGAGGGTTACACATTTGCTTCACGAGCGTACACTTATTTTATTTCCCTGAAGGAAAGGAATCTATTATTCTTTTCAAGAATGGGTTGACATTGTCTAATGCCTCGGTAGGTCACTTAGATAATCCGGTTATCGCCATTTTCTCGAAGAATTTTTTTTTTTTCTTTTTTCTTTAGGGCGTAGGTGTGGGATGAAACGCTCAGAAATATGAAGAAAGATGTCATAACGATTTACCTCAGTCCTTAACATGCCTTCATTTGGTTTGTCTTGGATGAACTTACTGGAAAGAAGTTGAATCAGCGACCAAAAAAATTATTCAAATATTTTTTTTCTTCATCTTTTCTTTTCTTAAAAAAAAATGTTCCCTTTTTAAGATGCTTATTCGTCCAGGACGTGTATGATATAAATAAATACATGTCTGGCGACGCGTGATCATTGAGTTCCCTTAAGCGCCTCGCTTGTTGATTGGTCAGAAAACAACTTTAACAACTTCCCTCCCTTTGGCTTTCAATCCAGGATCAGCAGTAGATAATCCAATCACGAATGTCGATTCTAATCTCTCGGTACTCTGCCACTCTCAATGCCACAGACAGATCTTAGACATCACTAGATCGGGGCTTGGACAAGCATCACGCTCTAACAAACTGCGACATGACTGTGCGGGCGGTCTACAACATTTGTCGTCTTTTGCCCTATGAATCGACAGGTTTTGGGGGGAAAATCAGGTTGCCATAATACTAGCAGGAACAGGCCTGCCTGCATTGTTGAATGGCAACAGGCGCTCTGGAGGCGTGTGGCAGTGCAATGTTACATCCGTGTAGCCATTTGGGACAGTAAAACAATCTGATTTTTAACAACCTGAAACAAGCTATAGATCTAAACATTGCAAAAGTTAAACATTGAATAGTATCAAAACCAAGCCCTTTTTTCCTATTAGAATTAAAAAAAAAACACACACACACAAACGGACACAAAACAGATCGCTTTTTACTAAACACGAATAATTGCCACTAAAGGAACGACATTTTAAAGTGGGGCCTATTTACATAACATCATACCTCCACACACTTGGGGTGGAAAATTCAACAGGTTCAGACCCCTTTGGACTGGTCTGATGGGGAGTCATTTTCTGTTTGTTGCCCTGGAAACTGACGAGTCGCCGAAAAAAGCCGCATGCCAGATGGTCCGTGTCATGTAGTGGTGAGTGCCCGTTGTTGCCAGTACAGCTTCTCCATTCCACTGAAAGCCGTAGCAAAGCAAACAACCGACCCCTATTGACTAAAAAGACCTGTTACACCTTGATCAATTAACGTAACGTTGAGAATAGGGGCTTAGACGGTAATTCAAACCAATCACCCCAATGACCTCACCAAAGCCGGTGCAGTGTCTTTCTCTGGCGCGCAGAGCCACAGGCAGTGAAGAAATACTGTATAACTCCCATTGACCGGGCTGCACGCACGGACAGGCCTGAGTAGGCACCGAGAGTTTTTATTGAACGTGGCCACGCATCGCAGAGTCGAATGGGATAGGGCAATCGTATACATGCAGCGATGAGTTTCTCCCACACCTCCCTCCCGCGCACAGCCACCCACGCTAAAACCCCTGGCCCACGTAGTGAGTTTGGGGGCATTTTTGGAATTTATTTTATGTGTATGTGTCATCCTTTTTAACATCATGTGTGGTATGTTCCCGAAAAGAAGAAATCACGGAGTTCTTCAGTTTAATGTATTCAAACACGCTAAGAGATCCTGCCTGCGTTGAGACAATGCCCACGATAAACGAAGTAACCCAAACACCACCAATAAAACAGCGCACAGGGGAGATTTGACAATCAATGTTTAGTAAGTGGCAGGCAGCAAATTGCAATACAAACCCAGCACATCACCTAAGTACATTGTCGGGGTAGATAGATATGTTCAGCTGTGCGTTATTGTCCGCTTTTTAAGAGCAAGTTGGTCACAGAATTTGGGACTAGAGGGATTTTTTGTCAGTCAAGCGCCTTTGGTGTGTGTTATGCGTGACAGTTTGATCTTGTCCTTGTCATCCAAGAACATTCGGTCCAAAGAGACATCCCTCACAATCTGTCCCTCGCAGATACCCAACTGTCGACTTGACCGCTTGTGTGTCTCCAAACTGCTGAATAGATGGAAACACTACCGGCACGCGACTGGCATTTTTTTGGTTGTACGAACTCTAGCAGACGAAAGGCCTGGTGCCAGAATGCGGTCATTCCAGTCGGAAAAACCCAGCAAGGGGTGTGTTGTATCAGCCACAGATAGTGAAGTGAACTTTGCTTTGAACTTAAGGACTAGGGCATGTCAGGCTACCAGAAACCCTCTCACTAACTTCTGGCGGTTAGTTCTCTTCTTCTTAGACATTACAGTTTTGAATAGTAAAATTTTTTTTTAAATAAGAAGCGCCGGACGGTGCCGTGCGTTCCGTTAGACACGGAGCTTTCAGTCAGCGCACGGCATACCGTGCGTGCCCATGTCGCATAGCAGAGCTCTGAGCAGCGCAAGGGAGCCGTGCGCCCCGTAGGGGCTAAAAGTTAAGGGGTGGTCCGCATCGGACTCGGCCGGATGAGGAACTCACAGAACACACTGTCGCCCTGCATTTTTTTTTGCGCTGTCTCACCACTCCATCCCTCCTTAAATGGGTAGGTCTATTATCCTCCCACCACCTGACACCGGGCCGCTCATCCAACTCCCCGGCATCCACAGGGCCACACCCTTGCTCGTCCTACCACAGCCCTGACACTGGCAAATCATGGATAGCAGTCAATAAAAACCTGTCATGGAGGCAACGCCCAAGAGGAGGACACGGCCCACTGCCGAGTCAATCCGATGATAATACAGTGGTGCGCTGTTCTGATCCAATCCGCCTGACACACCTAAGTCCCCTTTCTGCGGACAATAATTGTTGCGAAGAGCCAGGTGTAGTTAAGCGTTCCCATTTCGGATCATGCGCCACGACGAGTTCAACAACAGTCCCCCCAAGAATTGGCCGATACCGGCGACCTTGACCTCACCAAACATTGCAGGAGTTTTGCCTAGTTTATACAAGCCTAGTACTGCCTGTACAGCAAGACGTGGACCACTTCCAGCCGCGTGTGGATTGAGTGGTCCATTTTGACAGCAGTGAGTCTTGACCATGGCCGGGTCAGACCTACGAATGGGCGGTGTGGCTGTGACGAAACGCAGTGAACGCATTTGAAACCCGGTGGAGCGTCCTGCTAGATACAGTAATATTGCATCATTCTGCATGGAGGAAAAAAAGAAGACAAAAAACAAAAACATGAGCGATGACACAAAGTATTCAAGGTGAAAGAGACGACATCATTTGAGAACAAACAAAGCTTTAAGGTTGATCTCCATACTTCGTTACAATAACGATATTAATCAACCACACCGTTTGCACGCAAGTTGACCTCGTTGCGCGCTGGCACGCACCCTGACTTGTTTTTCGGTAGTCGTTCAGATGATGTCCTCTCGACACGTTAATCGCGCACGGTACATTTATAAGGAGGGTGGGGACGGACCCCTCCATGAGCAACCGCTGAGAAAGTACCAGACTTGGCTCACCACTAACGCCACCCGTTGTTATGACCGAGGAGACACTGGAGGTGGTGACAACTTACTCGTCCCATGTCCTCATCCTTACAATATGTACATATCAACCGGCCCATGGAGGAGCCCTACAATACTCAAGCAGAGATGAATAGGCAGTATCCAAGTAGCCAAGGTTCAAGAAGTAAACTTCAAACCTCGTTCACGGCTGCGATACTAAAAAACGAAACAGAAAAAACACAACAACAAAAAAACCACCAAAGACAAAACAAAACAAACTTGTGGCCAAATAGCCTGAACAATACTATCACATACGCATACTGCCAGCGAAATGGTCAGGGCACAATGGGGTCCTGTGTTTATTGTTGCTTCAGTTGTAATGACAAAGAAAGGAAATCAGAAAGAACAACTGAATGAAACGAGAGATAGAGAAAAAGTCAAAAAAAAAAAAAAAGAGGTGCTGTGAGGTCAGCCCATCCTTCTCTACGGAGTCATCGTTCTTGAGAGAAAGACTTGTAGATTTCTTACAGGAAAAAACCACAGCTCCTAATAGATCGACGTTTTACACCCACACCACACCCACCCACACACACACCGAGTCGGCGTTCTTACAGGAAAACCGCAGGCGGGGCTAAGAAAGAGAGAGGAGTTTACCCCCCACCACACGGCAGGGTAGTGTCGACAGAAAAACCGCAGACGCGAAGAATAGAGGAGAATTTTACAACCCCCACAATCGACACACCCCGGCACATACACCACACACACTCGCAACATACCCACGCACGCACCCACAAAGGAACACACCCCACACGCAATACATGCATATCATACACAACACTACATACCACACACACCCACACACAACACCACGCCGCACTCACGCACTCGCAATTCACCGCCGCGCCTCGCGCGCACCACACACACACACCACCACACACACACACAGAGTGGTTATTTCAATGCAGACGGGAGAATCGTCTTGTCCAGCTTGACAAGTTCTTGCCTTCCGATACGCACAACAACTGCTTTGCAGCTGGTTACGAACATAAACGTTCAAGGACTCGCCGACAGATGGTGGACCTCTCCCTTTTCCCACTTTTCAATCATCAGTTTGCTACTCTACGCCGCTTCAAAGAATCTGTGGCAACTAAAAACTATATGCCGTGTGCACGCCAGGGGTGACTGAACAATAAAGGCTACTTTTTTGCCCCCATAGGGGCAGGTTGCATAGGTGTTGTAGGCCTGTTCTCATGATCCAAGAGGTTCCTGGCGTTTCCGCAATTCCACTGCTCCGTACTAGCGAGGGAGACATGGTTTGCTGGCCTTTTGTAGATCGACGATGCAGGCAACACGGCCCCTTCAACCCTGCGAGGCTTTCATTTATGGTCTGTTTTACATTTATGCACTGGAAAAAGAGTGCACCACAGCCCCACACACACAACCACACACCCACACACACACACACACATCAAATCTTCCTGATTTGTTGAGGCCCTCAACCTTTACCGTGCTTCCTGGTCTTCCATGCCCAGCGGACTCAATAACCAACATTCATAATTCTTATGAACACGATAAGCTATATGTCACGAATCTTAGTCTGTTCTTCAACGATCTTGATAGCCGTTGGTCCACAGACACTTTCCATGTATGGGCGACACATCAACTTAGGTGTAGCGCTAGCATCTCTCCGCGGTTTTCCCACTACCTATCAATTTATTTCGGTGGTCCGCACATGACCCACCACCATCGGGTCGAGACAGAAGTTGCGGTCGACCGCCCTTATTGATGGCTTGGAGATGTGGGTACAGATTTCAGCTTTAACGGGTCTGTTCAGCTTCACCTACTATTGCCAACGCACCTGTTTTATCAGTCCTCACCTACTATTCCAGCTCAACTGTTATTATCATCTCACCTACCTATTCACTCGGACCTGTTATTCAGCTCCCCTACTATACAACTCCACCTTGTTATTCAGCTCACGCTGACTACCGCACCTCACCCTCTTATCACACTCCCCGTTCCATTCAACTGACCAACAAATTTCAAACTCCACCTCACTATTCAACTCACGGCTACTATTCCAACTATCTACTATTCAACTCACCTACTCTTCAACTCCCCTATTATTTATTCTCATCTGTCTATGCAACTCACCTATTGCTCCGCTCACCCTGTTATTTAGACTCAACTACGATTCAACTCACCTGCTACCTCAACTTCCCCTGTTATTCAACTCACACTACGATTCAAACGCGCCTGTTTATTCAACTCACCTGCATTCAATCTCACCTACCTATTCAATCACTCATCCCTGTACTTCCGCCTCCTGTTTTCTTCAGCTCACCGTGCTATTCCCCAACTCCTGAGGGCAATTGGCTGTTTCCGCTGCCTGGGCCCCCTCTCCGCCCACCGATACACCAATCGATACATCCGTAGAACAGGCCCTTAAGACAAGGTTAGCCGACGGTTGCAAAATCCTTATGTAAGATTACGGCTAATTGGCCGGAGCCCGTAAGGGCAAGTTAGCCAACTGCTTAAAAGCTTCATGGTGAGATGACTCTATTGTGCCGGAGGCCTTAGGTGACAAGGGGTATAGCCAACTGCTGGAAATCCGTGATGGGTTAATTACCGGCGTAGTGGCCGGGGCCCTCAGGGAGAAGCCTTCCTACTTCTTCAATTCGAGTAGGTCATTTTTGTCCTCCATGTCATTGTGTGAAATGTATGTGGCGAAAATTTTAATGTTTGTGTTTACTTTGAGGGTAAATAAAAACAATGCTGTTTGCGTTTTATAGTTTTAAGTGTCTGCCTGCCTGCCTTTAGTTAAGTGTAGGGTTTAATATCCTTATTAAAAAGAAATGATTCATATCATCTTTATCTGTAGCTTAGACGGTTCCTGTCTATTGGTTGTCATTTATTTGTCTTTTTAAAGGCATTTACGATTAAATAGGGTAGCCCGCCGCCATTTCTTCTTTTATTATCTATTTTTATCGATAGTGTTCTTAAATGTGTTTTTATTCATGTCGTGCGGTCGTATAGATTAGTAATTGCGAAAACTTAAGTTATTGAATATCACACTAGCGGCAACTGAAACTGTTTGCAATGGCCCTTGGGAGTTTGG
Source organism: Conus betulinus (assembly GCA_016801955.1). Lineage (NCBI taxonomy): Eukaryota > Metazoa > Mollusca > Gastropoda > Neogastropoda > Conidae > Conus > Conus betulinus. The sequence continues at coordinate 214 of JADBJO010011684.1, read as the reverse complement.
CAGGTACTATGAATCAACGTCTTTTTTTTTTGTTTGAATGTTCCTATAAATGACGTACGTGAAATCGCATCTGGACGGTGTTGAGTTACTTTGTGACCTTTGTTAAGCTGCGGTGGGTAGGGATTGTAGGGTTATGGATCTTCAGTGTGACACGTTTTTATTACATGACCTCTGTATACATGCGGTTCTTCATAAAGATTACTAAAGGTAATGG
>JADBJO010011683.1:22500-62978 GCA_016801955.1 Conus betulinus | reverse complement strand
CTGGCGCTTCATTTAGTCGTTTCCCGTTGTCGTCCAGTCAATATCGTTCAAAATCGTTCACCCAGTTTCCTTACTTCCTTCATTCTTTTCGTTCATCACGTAGGGTGCATGTTATGTGTAACGTGTCATCCATACCAACGGCCAAACTGGCCTTCTCTTCCGAAAGTTGGTGATGGGATTTTACGTGTGTGTAAGATGTTACGCGTGCGCTCACACATGGAACCTCGGTTTACAGTCTCATTCGAACACTCTTTCAGGTTTGGACGGTTTTGGAACAGTTTGTTAACCGTTGGAGAGTTCCATACCCTCTTGCCAGAGGTTTTTGATGTAAGCCTGGGCTTTGGGTTTCAGATCAGTAAATAAATACTGTACTCCTTCAGCAAAGCTTTGGTGCATTCTTTTTTGGTGTGCAGCCACGCACCTCACCCGCACATTCTCGCACCTCTCTCCTGTCCTGTCCCCCCCCCCCCCCCCCCCCCCCCCGAGGCACGTGTCATCAACCGCGAGTCCTGGGTACTCTAATCCCCCTCCCCCCCCCCCCCCTCCGCCTCCTCCTAGCCCTCCTTCCCCACACTCCACTACTTCTCTGTCCCCACACCCCCTCTTCCCTCTGCCTCAAGGCGCGTGTTTTGACCACACTGAATGGAACACGTGTCGCTACTGTTGTGCACTGGTTATCCGACTTCACCACCTATCTCGCACTAGGAACAACGAACTCGTCCGCAAGACCCCTTGGGCCCATTGAATGTGACGAGGACGCCTTGCCCGCAAGAAGAGGGGGGAGGGGGGGGGGGGGGGGGGAATGAGAGGGAAAGGGGAGGTGGGAAGGGAAAAATGAAGTCGCGTAGGAAGGGATGGGAGAAATAAGATGTGGGGATAAACAAGTAAGGAAGATACAGAAGAAGATCAATTATGTGTGTGTGTGTGTGTGTGTGTGTGTGGTGTGTGTGTGTGTGTGTGAACGCGCGCGCGCGCACCCACGTGCGTGTGCACGTGTGCTCACCGTGTTTGCAGATATCACAAGCTAGTACAAGTGCACTGATGCGTTTTCAAAACTGACGGAATTAATCACAGAAAGGGATGACAGAGTGAATTATAATAAAAAACATTCAAGTCTGTGAAAACCAAAGCGCACGCGCGTGCGCACGCACACACCGAAAAACGTACAGAAATACAAGCAAGCTGCGTTGATCTTCGACAATGAAAGAAAGATATAAAAAAGAAATATCACCCATGCGTGAGAAAGACGGCGTGGAAAATGACAGAAGTTATAAACCTAGACATTTGGAGCCACAGAACAAACCAATACACCTTGGAAATGTACAGTAGTTCTGAGGCCAGCTTCACACATCAGGTGTTGCCCAGATTCGATCCCCCCGGAACCTTACCTGCTGCCTCACACACTCTTAACAACTGAGAGCTGCTTCTGGTGTCTATCAGAGATGAATGGAAGCTAACTATATGACAGGTGAGGGGGTGTGTGGGGACCTCCCTGATCCACACAGCTCTTCACCTCCACGAAGCTCTTCAATAGTGAGAACCTTTTTGTGGTTTCACTGTATCCACGTCTGACGTTTACGTTGCATTAGATGTCAACATTGTACTTCCTCATTTGGAGGGGTTGATATGGGATGGAAGGGGAAGAAGGGGAGGTGAATGAGGGGGAGAGAGAGAGAGAGAGAGAGAGAGAGAGAGAGAGAGAGAGGAGCAGGAGGAGGAAGGGGAGAAGTGGAAAGTCACACACACACACACACACACACACACACACACACAAAACACACATAGAGGAAATAATGAAAGTTAATGAAGATGGGGTGGGGAATCAGGGGGGTGCGGGGGAGGAAGGCAAGGTGGAGGGGGAAATAATCACATAATCACACAAAGGAAATACAGATCAGAGTCTTCTACCCCACTGTAATACATAGAATGGCGGTCCTTCATAACCTGATGTAATCGATTTATCCCCCCCCCCTCCCCCCTCCCTCCGACTTTTAGACTCCAGTTGTACTCGAGCATGAAATGATAATCTCAACAACAGGGGGGGAGGGGAGGGGGGGGTAGGGGGGGGGGGGGATGAACCGGGCGTTAAAACAAACACCAGCAGATGACCGATTCACAGCTTTCACCCTCAGTGTTTCTGACGCAGTGTAGAAATCACAAAAGGAGACAGGGGCGGACCGTCGAAAAAGGGAGCGAGACACCCGGGGGGAAGGACACTTGAGATAATTAAGTCCCCTGACGACCGAGGAGAAATGGCACCACTGCTTCTATCACTGACTGTCTAATCACGCTCGGGCGATGAACTCCGTTTATGTTCATGGTCTAGCTGACCGCAAAGGTTCTATCAGGGCTGAACGCATGTTAAGCAGCATTTATCTGTATTATGAGCGTCTATTTATTTCATCATGGGCATAAGAGATACCCTACGTGTTTGTTCTTTGAATGCAGCGATTGTCTGGTCGTCCGTGGTAGAACAGGTGTGGACTGACTGATTGGTCAGTCGATGAGAAAGACAGACCGTGGCTATTGCCTCGGGCGACGAAGTCATCGTTGCATTCAAAAAACTCCGCGTTAAATCTTCAGTGTCCGACGCTCGTCTGCCATGCGACTGAGTTGTCAAACATCACACTAGGGGGCGCAAGACACTCGTCTTCCTCAAGTATCAGCTTAAGGGCAAATAGCCCAGGTAAGTACCACGCTCGTTAACTGCATTCAACGCCGTGTCCACCTCACCACCCCCTCACGCCGCCTCTCCCCTCCCCTCCCCTCCCCCTTTTCAAGCTTCCAGTCATCAAATCCAGCTGTTCACACAATGAAAATGGACTGTACTTCAGGGTTTCTTAGATAGCGTCCCTTGAGGGATGTACTGATTGACAGTCACGTGATCATGTCCGTTGCAACGTCACGTGAGTCCATGAGATTTTCCTAGCTATAAAACAAAGAGGGGTAGTGAGCATCATTAGTCTTTCTTCAAACAAACGAGAAAATTTTTCACCAATTTTTTTTTTTTACTGAGCATCTTGTTTCACAGTGATCAAGATTGAAGCAATCACGTGGTTTTGAAATCGTGGAGACCATGGATTCATGGGGTGAGTGTGTTATGGACTATTTTTTCATTAAGTTTTCTCTTTGTATGTATGTAAACATGCAGGGCATGCTGTTTTTCCAGTTGCAGATGAAAAGCGATATCTGTGTACATTTGATTGGGACACAGCCATTCTGAAGTGTGCCAAAACATTCGCGTAGTTCCCTACATATAAAACACTGGTATATTTTTCTCGTGAAATATGTGTTTCAATTTGCCATACATGGACAGTCGTAGTGGCAGAAATTTCTGAATAGGCTGTCTCTTAATTCTTTTATGAAAACCTATTTCATGACCACAACCAAAACTCCATACTGCTTGAAATCCATTTTCACACAGGATAGTCTTAACATTGGTGGCCCATGTAACACGGCATAGAAAATATGTTATACGCTTTCTTTAAAAGTCTGGTTTTCCTGTTGTTTTCCAAACCAGTACTTAATACACTGGGTAACGGTTGTTTTCCACAATGAAAACGTCCAAGTTCCCTATTGACTACGACGTTTACTGATTTGTTTCTTACATGAAAAAATCTTTGCATGCGTACACATGTACTTGGTGGTAAGCTTTATACCGCCATATTTCAGAGAACCATAATGAAGCAAAGGTACAACCTGAACATAAAAAAAGTTGGAAAAAACATCCATGGAATTACAGCCAATTTTTTATTAGTGTGCCCAGGATGTCATTTGTACGTTTCTTTCCTCCAAGTTTTAGTTAATCCAAAGGAAGTGTGAAACCATGTCTAGTACAAAATGTAAGACCCAAGTATTGATACGAATTAACCGCTTCCAGTGGGCTGCCGTTCAGAAACTTGTTTCTTTTATTCCAGAAAACAACTTTTCCTAAAGACAATCTTTTTTGCATTGTCTCTTTTGAGAGAGAGAGAGAGAGAGAGAGAGAGAGACAGAGAGAGACAGAGAGAGAGAGAGAGAGAGAAGAAGAAAGAAAAAGAAAAGAGAGAGAGAGAGGGGGGGGGTCAGAGCGAGACAGACAGACAGGTGGACAGAGAGGCGGGGATAGAAAGATAGAGGAAGAGAGACGCACCGAGACAGAAAATGAGATCCCAAAAGAAGGGGGGAACCAAAAGTAAACTGAATTGGAAGACCATGCTTTGCTGCAGAAAGTTTGTTTGAAGTGAGCCACTGTTGGTGACTGAATCGAAAATCCCGGAACAACCTTCACAATGACGAAGAAACGACTCGAATGTCACGCTCATATGGCGCAGTATGTGTTGTTGCTTGCTGTTGTTAATGTTGTTGTCGTCGTCGTCGTCGTACCCTGGATAAAAGACTCTAGGGATCATCCAAACAGCCAAAGTACTTGAACACTATAGTGCAAATGCATCAGCTGGGGATGAAAACATTACGTGTGTGACCGTTTTTTTTGATTACCCCGCCACATGGGCAGCCACACTCTCACTTCGGGGGATTTTGGAGACTGATAATGTTATGCTAGGAGCTTGTCACAACTGAAGACAATCCCTGCATAACTATGCAGAGTATAACATCATTCTGATGTAGCCTTGATGTTCTAGCCTATGTCAATTGGCCTGACACAGCCTTAAGCCAAGGCGGGGCGCAGTATAAATTTTGGAAATCTTGAACCGGAACAATAGTATTGACTGCAAACGCCACCGGAAAGAGAGCAACACACACACACGCGCGCGCACGCACACACACGCACGCACGCACGCACGCACGCACGCACGCACACACACATACACACACACACACAATCGTGTCCTATGAGTGCCATGAAAATAGTATTGAAAGCGAATCGGTCTGTTCATAGCTGGTCTGTATGTATGGATGCTAATGTAGCAGATGAAAAGTGTGTGGTGGATCGATGGCACGAAGAAAAGATCTCATAGTAATTATGTCCAAAGAAAACAAATACAATAGGCTACACACACACACACGCACGCACACACGCACGTGCGCGCGCGCACACACAGACACACACGCACACACACTCATACACGCACGCTCGCACGCACGCACGCACACGCAAGCGCGTGCGCGCGCGCACACACACACACACACACGCGCACACGCACACACACACACACACACACACACACACATGTGCACAGACATATACACACACACGCACTTTCTAATGCACCACAACACTCTTTTCATATGTCACCATTTTCTCTGAACTTCTTTTTTTGTTTGTTTTGTTAATATATACTTTTCCGTCTGCTAATATCCCCTTTCTCCTAGATAATATACACATCCTGTCTTATTTCTTCATTTCCTCCCCTCTCGTCAATTTTTTTTTATTTACTTTCTCATTACGCACATGTCTTTCCCACCAGCTCCGCAACCTTCCAATTCCTTCTCTCGTTCTTTATTTAGCTGTTTATTTATTCATTCATTTCCTTACTCGCTCATGCACAAGACAATCTTGTAATTTGTTTCTTTCTTTCTTGTAATTGGTTTCTTTTTCGTCCGGCAGCTATAGTAATTTTTTTTTCAAGTAAAACTAATTAAGTTTTGGTAGTCGATTCTCATTTTGTAATGCTCTTACATGAATCCTTACTTATTTGAAAAGCAGTCAAGTTGCAAGCATCGGTTCACAGTTGGTCTGGTCAATTCGAAATTAGAAATCAAACAAAGAAACACCACCTTGTGGTTTCTAACGACAGAATTGGAACAGTTATGATAAGTGCCTTAAGTGTGAAGCAGCCACGTGTGCGTGTGTGTGCGGGTATATGATAGAGAGAGAAAGACAGACAGACAGACAGATAGATAGACAGACAGACAACGAGAAGAAGAACGCGCGCGCACACACACACACAAAACACACACACACACACACACACACACACACACACACACAATATTAAAACTTCTCACTAGTAACACTGCGGCAGCAATCTCACAAATGCAAACATTATAATAACTTTTCTAACATTGAAATAAATCAATCAACAACAGATTTATAGCAAATAAATATCGAATCACAAACGGCCGAGTACAGTCACATGCAAACCTTGCATCTGCCATTGAAAATGATAGAGAGAGAGAGAGAGAGAGAGAGAGAGAGAGAGAGAGAGAGAGAGAGAGAGAGAATAATAATTTTTCTTGCATCCTGAAACAACAAATTTCTGAAGTCGTAGATCAGTTGATTTTTTTTTTTTCGTAGAAAGGAACAAGAGATGGAGGGACAGCAGCAAAGGGGGGGGGGGGGGGGGGGGGGGGGGGGGGGGGGGGGGGGGGGGGGGGCGGCGTTGTAGTAACGAATGTGTGAATATGTAGGCCTACAATGTACTTTTTTATCTCAATTTTTCAAAATGTGATATTATTATGAACTTCATGCCCATGACTATGTAGCTATGGTTTTAAGTTATGGTCCACGATATTGTGTCAACTTTCAGATGCTGAGGACTTAGAGCCCATCGACTTCAGCTATGTCAAAGAGATATGGGAGGAAGAAGATGAAGGAGGCAACGTGAAAGTGAGTTGTTTACTTTTTCTTCAATGTCTGTCACTTTGTAGTCAAACTTAGGGAAATGCCATGGGCAATCCCATTTGAAAAGCAGTGACTGTTTGTTACTGTCTCCACTGTCGGTCACGTTGTAGTCACGGTGACGGAACTCCTAGGGATAAACCCTTTGGAAAATTAGTGACTCTGTTCGTTCCTTTCTCCACCCTCTTTGTCACGTTATAGTCACAGTGATGGGAATGATAGGGATACTCTCATTTGAAAAGTATTGACATGTTTGTTCCTTTTTCCTACCCTTGTCACGTTGTAGTCACAGTGACAGAAAGACCAGGGTAATAGATAAAGTAGTGACCGAGTTAATTCCTTTGTTCCGCTCTCCGTCACGTATTCACAATGATGGAAATGCTGGGGTAATTCCACTGGAAAGGTGATGACTGTTGCTCTCTCTCCACTCCATCTGACGTTGTGTGCTGTCTCTTGGCTGGAACACTGATTAAGGCATCTCTGAAGAATTAACTTACATGTGTCTGCCATGCCCCCCAAAACTGATTATCGCATATCTAACGTCAGTTCATGTTTGCTGACCGGGAAAACCCATCATAGCATCATAGCTGATGGTATGCGTGTTTGCGCTGTCATGTATTCCACGTGCCCGGGGGTGGGGAAAGAGTTGTGGGTATGTCTGTTCGTCCATTGATGATCTTACTACTACTTTTTATGTAATATGCTCTCCATTAATTGCTGCTATTATTATTATCATTATCACTGTTACTATTATTTCTTAGCTATTCTTTTTACGTTTGACCTATGGTTTACGTTGATTAACTATGATTAACATTGATTAACTACGACTAATGTTTATTAACTATGACTGATGTTGACTAATTACGATTAATGTTGATTAGCTATTATTCAAATTCATTAACAATGATTGATAATCTATGATTGACGTTTTCAACGGTATTTCTAGCATAACAAAATGGTCTTTTTGATTGACGTTTTCAGCGGTCATTTTTAGCGTGATGATAATCTATGATTGACGTTTTCAGCGGTATTTCTAGCATAACAAAATGGTCTTTTTTTGATTGACGTTTTCAGCGGTCATTTTTAGCGTGACAGAATGGATTTTTTACCTAAGAGGTCTACCCTATAATGTCAAAACGACTGGCAACATGCAGAGACCATACGTTCTGGTGGCATTAGTTCACTGACAGTGCGGTTTGGGTGATGCTCTCCCTAGTTACCAGACAATGTGTTGTTGTATTAGTGGTCCATGCAGAGCGTGCAATGCCTGAAGTCAAATGATGCTCAGTCTCTACCGTTTAGTCCGACGTTGAATGACCCACATGCCTGGTGTTGGCGTGTGTCTTTTTACCTGTTCTGCTCTACATTGGTCTGTCATCTGCACTGTGGCTCTGTTGCAGAATCCATTCAGTTTCAGGAATTCCGGACGAAAGTCGGAGGAAAAATCGAAGGGGGTTACCCCAGAAACTATTTTAATTAATGACGTTGGAGACCCGGCCTGGAAAGAGATTGCAGAGGCCTGTGACCAGACCACAGGGCGGCGGGGTGTTATGTCCAATGTCTGTCGGCCCCCCTGGCCATAAAGGGAGGGAAACTGGTGACAACAGCACGGCCAAGGCAGGACAGACGTCCCCATCTGGACTGTAAACGATGTCAGGAGACATTCGTCTCTGCGAAAAAGCTGAAGGCGCATTTCGCTACACACTAGACCGGGACATGATATTGCATCAACTGATCGAGAGCCGCCATCATTACTCCAGCCATCCAACAGCACAACCCTGTGTTTTACTTTGGCAGAAACACAAACATTCCCCCTCTCCCCCTCCACACTCACACACACTCACACACACACTCTCTCGCTCCACTCTCTCTCCACCCACACCTCGCTCTCTCTCGTCTTCACCAACTCTCTCTCTCTCTCTCGCTCCACTCCACCACCCCCACCCACCCTCTCTCTCTCTCTCTCTCTCTCATCCACTCTCTCTCTCTCCTCCACCCCACCCACCCCTCTCTCTCTCTCTCTCTCTCTCTCTCTCTCTCCACCCACACCCCCCACCCACCCTCTCTCTCTCCTCTCTCTCTCACGTACAAATTGTGATGACAAGGTGCCGGTCCTGTGAAAACATAAAATGCTTAGATCAATGAGACATCCCTATTTTATTTTTTTGTATTATCTTGCTAAGTTTATTTTCAATTTGAACAAATATGCGCATGCAATTATGTACGTTTGAATTACATATCTGTAGTTTTAACATGATAATGTATATTGGGTTTTTTTTTTTATAATACTGATTTTGAGATATACCCCGAGCCTGGATTTACGGGAATATCTGAAAGTTATCCTGACAAGGTTTAGACATTATGTTTCAGAAATTGCACCGCACATCCTCACTACCCTTACGAGAAACACACTGGTACTCATTACGTTGTTCCTTTGCAAAATAAAGAATTGAAGGTAAAATGCATTTTGTTTTGTGTTGCCGCGTATTAAGTGAAAATGATACGTCAAATGAGCAGGGAACGGTAAACAGTAAATAAAAAAAAAGTAAGTAGGGGTAACTCTTGCTTCCCATGGGGACAAACTAATATTACGCGCCCATATTCCAAACGAAATGGCCAGCAGAAATGCAGGACCAGGACAGAGCACCCAGACCCAACAAGACTAACCATCCCCCCACCAACCCCCCCACCGAACCCCCCCCCCCAACCCACCCCACCCCCCCAATGGCCCCACCGCCACCAAAACCCCCTGCCCCCCCCCAACCCCCACCCCCAATATAACCTATCCTGACAGCTTTCTCCCATCAAAATCTACCACCACGACCCCCCCCCGCCTTAAAGAAATGGTCCGCTGTGAATAACCCCCCCCACCCCCAACCCACCCTATACCACCTCAAGTCCCCCCCCACCACCAACCCCGCCCCCCCGCCATCTTCACGCCCCCCCCCCCCCCCCCCCCCCAACCCAAACCCCCCCCCAACTAACACCCCCCCCCCACCCCCCCCCCCCCCATATATACCCCCCCACCCCAACCCCCCCCGCCCTATAACCCCCCCCCCCCCCCCCCACCCCCCCCCTACCCCCCACCTCTTCTCCCCGCCCCCCCCCCCCCCCCCCCCCCTTTTTTTTTTTTTTTTTTTTTTTTTTTTTTTTTTTTTTTTTCCACAAAATTTTAATTTCTACTAATTTCATTTAATGCTTTTGGTACAAAAACAAAACAAAGTAAACAAAAATATACACAAAAACAAAAAAAAAATAAACACAAACCAAACAAAAATTAAGATAAAAACAATAAACAAAAAAACGACATTTTTTATGGTAACAAATTATTTTCTATCATTATTATTTAAGCCTATAATTTGTATCTTTTATTATATTTTTTCAAATGTTAAACACAACATAAAAAACAACAATAAAACCAAACTAACAAAAAATTAAAATACGAAAAACAACAATATGATTTTTCCTTTTTTAAGTAAAAACAAAAAAAACTAACATACCATACCAAACAAAAATACCAACAAAAAGTATCCAGATTTTGACATCGCGTCAAAATAGGACAGAAGCGCAAGAGAGACAACTCCCAAAAGTCAACTGGACGATAACCCAAAATAAGTCAATATATATCTTACATATACGTACTTTCACTTATATACACATAACCTATAACACATTCGCAAGTTCAAAACTTGCCAGAGATACCCTGGCAAGTACGCGTGGATCACCCCTCTCTCTCTCTCTCCTCTCTCTCTCTCTCTCTCTCTTGTTTGGTGGTGGTGGTGGTGTTGGATTTCTCCTTTGTTAGTTCTGTGTGCTCTGTGTTGGTAGTTGTGACAGGCGATTTGGTGTCGTAAGCAACATTCGTCTGGAGTTAAGGGCGTTTATTTCAAGATTGGAGCAAGAGTTACCCCACTTGTTCGTTATTTACTGTTTACCGTTCCGTGTCTCATTTCAATTTTCCTTTTAGGCTACACCGATCCAGCCCAGATTAAATGTGTTTGTAACTGGTTGTCCCTGTGTTTGTATGACTATGATTAAAGAGTCAAAAAGGTGGTCCAGCCTTCAATAGTCCTTATTTGTGTTTCATTTCTCCAGTTGGTGCTGTGTAAGGCACAGGTTATGTGGACAATCTGGGAATATTCTCTATTAGGGGAGATAACTTCTTGACTGTTCTGTATGCTGTGTTTTCCTCAAACACTATGAAAATGGATATTCAGTGCCAGGTCGTAAGCAATGAGCTGTTACAAAAGTCTCCGCACCAAGTCTATAACAGGCTTACCCAAATTGATGTGGGGCATCAATTTTGATCTGACACCAAACAATTTGCGATTTAACTATTCGTCCATTGATATACTTGAGGTCTAAAAAAAACTGTTCCCTAAGATCTTTTGTTAGAATAAAAGTGTATTCGACAAGGTATGTTACATCGATTCATTAACCAGTATCCATACCACAAAAACCACACAGATATTTACCCCCGCAGAAGGCAAATAATGCATACTGATGCACTCCTAGTGAAATACCAAAAGCGACATATTCTCTTGAACTGCGAAGGGGGATCAGCTCATTTCAGTCTCGCTAATTAACAGAGAAAAAAATATAAACGTTCACCCTGATCTTCAACAGTCTTTACCCTTTTTTTTTTAATTCGGCGTCAGTCTCCCCGGAGAATGTGTCCAATTGTTTTAAGTCACCCTCGCTGATCAGAGGAACTCTGGCCAATTCTGGAAGAGCAGCATTGTCCTTTCTCAGAACGCCAGCTGATTCCAGCCAGCCAAAAAGACGTTCCATCAATTTTGGCCGTTAAGCCTGTACAACATTTATTTCCTCCAATACTGAGATTTTCCTCATGAATGATTTCATTTCTGGGAAAAAAAAAAAAAAACAGCACTCAGAAATGACAACCGTACGACCATCTCCCAATATATATATATATATATATATATATATATATATATATATATATATATATATATATATATATATATATGTAATGTAGCGACCTGTAATAAAAAATTTTTATATATATATATATACTGTGCACAAAAAGAAACGTATATTTTTTTCGCTGAAAACATTAAGGAAAATTTTGACAGAAACGTGCCCCGTATAGCAGGGAACTCTGTCCAGTGTGAATAGTCGGACATAATGAATAGACATAGCATTAGACTGATGTCTTATTTCTTATGTGTTTGTAATATTTTTAATGCTAAATGATGCATGAAGTGACTGAAATAAAGATATGCGTTTCTTTTTTGTGCATAATATTATATATATTATGCACCCTCGAGCCCCATCCAAGTTTAATATTATAAAGAAGAACCTTCATCTCTTATATTCCAACCCCAGCAATAAGGACTTTTTCCCCCGTAAAACCATAATAGCTGCCAATAGAAGATTAGACAATCTAGGTGAAATATATAAAACCAACAATCCCAAGACAGTTTGTCCAACATGGCCCCAAACAATGTTCTGGTTTTTTTCAAGTGCAGTAAAAAGTGTGACACCTGTAGACATGCAGCTGATACAAATGAACTGAAATCTCCATGGGATGGCCGGCGGTGGAAAAAATTTACCAACATCTAACTTGTACAACACCTAACGTAATATACGTCATCAGATGTAGTCTTCATCCTGATCAGTGGTACGTAGGATCAACGGTGAACTTGAAATTGAGATGGGCTAATCATAAAAGTGATGCAAATCGCGCCAAAACTAGCAAATGTATGGTTGCCCACCATGTAAACTCATGTCCCCACCCAAAGGACCCTGATATTCCGTTCCTGTCAATATGCCCCATTGAAATAGTGAAAGAAGAAACAAAACTTTTACAAAGGAAATTATATTGGCAGGCCAATCTTGGTACTATTTTTGTAGGACTAAATCGCAGAAAAGACTTAAATTCTTGCATCAAGAAAAGGATCGAGTATTCGTGCTGAAAGAAAGACAACAACACTGTGTGTATATCATTACTACACATACCTGTGTGTGAAATGCCTCCTTCCTATGCCTGTGGGTGAAATGCCTTCCATCCACTCTCTGTCTCTCTCCCCCCCTCTCTCTCTATCCGACACGCACGCACAAGCACATCTCTCTCTCTTTCTCTCTCGCTCTCTCCCTTTCTTTCTCTCTTCTCTTTCTTTCACTCTCCTCTCTCTCTTGTCCTCTCTCTACAACGTCACACTCATCTTTCCCGCCTCTCTCTCCCCTCTCTCTCTCCCTCTCTCCGCTCTCGCTCTCTCTCTCTTATTCTTCTCATCTCACTCTCTCACACTTAATCTCTCGCTTCCCCTTCTATAATCTCCCCTCCCTCTTCTCCTTCTTCCCACTCCCTCTCCTCCTTAATTTTCTCTCTCCCTCATCACTCTCTCTTCCCTCTCCTCCTCCTTCCCTTCTCCTCTCAATCTCTCCTCTCTCTCTCTCTCCTTACCCCTTCTTTTCCCACTCACCTCCACCCCAAGCTCTTTTGCTTTCTCTCTTTTTTTCCCTTATTTCTTCTCTCCTTCTCTCCTCGCTTTCTTTTTCCCCACTTACTTTCTCATTACTCTCGCTACTCTTGCTCTCCCATCTTCACTCTCTCACTCTCCCTCCTCTTAACTTCGCATCTACTCTCTGCTCCCATAATCCTCTCTATCCTTGTCTCAATACTCTCCTATACGATCTCCCCTTCTATATCATCCCATACTCTCCTCATACTCTCCCTCCCCCATCCAAATACTCTCCCTCCTCCTCTCCCACTCTCCTACCTCTCTCATCCTCGCGACTAATAATCCATCCTCTCCCCCTCTATACTCTACTCGTCCTGTATCTCCTCATCCCCATACCTTTTCTATACTACTCTCGACCTTACGCCTCCTCTCTCTCCCTCTGCTCACTCTCCACTCTCCACTCTCGCTGTCTGTCACTTACTCCTCTCTCTCCTCGGTTACACTCTCTCCTCTTTCCTTCTTCTCTCTCTCGACCTTTCTCCCGTCTCTCTCTCCTCTCTGCTCATCTCTCTCCTCTCTCCGGCGCTCTCTCTCTCTCGTCTCTCTTCTCATCTATCCGCTTGTACACCCCCCCATGTGCACTGTGATCTACATTACTATTCCCCTGACTTCCCCCCCCACACCACCCTTTTTTTTTTTTTTTTTTTTTTCCTTCCCTTCTTCCCAAAAGTGAATTGGAGTTCAGGACCACAGTTAGGTCATTGCACATATTTGCTTACCTCTCTCTCATCTCCTTCCTCTCTCTCTCTCTTTTTCTACCCCCCTCCCTCTCCCGTCGGTTCCTTTCCCACCCCCTCCCCCTTTTCCCTGTTTTTTTGCTCCCCCCCTTCCGACCTCCCCCCTGCTCTACCCCCTCACCTTTCTCTCTCCTCCCCCCTCTCTTCCGTCCCCCTTTGCCTCTATCCCCCCCCCCCTCCTCTTTCCTCACTTTCCCTCCTCACTCCCTTTCCTTTCTATCCCCTCTTTTCCCCTTTCTTATATCCCTCCCCCTTCCCTCTTCTTCTTCTTCCTCTTTCCTTTCGTCACTATCTCCCTTCCTTTATTTTCTCTCGCCCTCCCTCTCTTCTCTCTCTCTTCTCTCTCTCCTCTGTTTGTCGTCAATATTCTGCCTGTTGTCCTCCACTCTCTCTGTTCTTTCTTCTCTTCTCTCCTTTCGTCTTCTGTCTCTTATATTCCCACTCTCCTACTCGTCTGGTCCCCTCTTTTCTCCTTCTCCTTTCCACTCCTTCTCTCCTCTTCCCTTCTCATTTCTCCTCTCCGAAAACCTTTTCCCGTCTCTCACTCTCTCTCTCCTCCTTCCCGTCTCTCTCTCCCTCCTCCTCATCCTCCCCTCTCTTCTCTCGCTCCATCTCTCTCTGGTTACCCCCCCCTGTGCACTGTATCTCCATTATACTTCCCCGACGTCCCACCCCCGCCACCCCCACCCCATTTTTTTTTTTTTTTTCCTTCCCTTCTCCCTCAAGAGTGAATTTGGAGTTCAGGACCAGTGTATTCATTTCCCATATTGCTTTGCCTGTGTACACTTCTTCCTTTTGTCAGAATTAATCAGCTGAGAAAAAGTAATAATAGTGTTGTTTTCCTCATTCTTATTATGTTTTTGGATTCCCCCCCCCCCCCTCTCTCTCTCTCCTCTCCTCATATTCTTTCTGTTGTTCGCTTGTTCCTTTCTCTATCCTCTGTTCTCTTTCGCTTCCCAGGTATTTTAAGTTGGTAACAATGTTTTTATGACGTCATGTTTTAATTTAAGTAAAGAGGTTTATCATACTGAATAAGAATGGGGTTTCACTACCTCTCCAATAGTTAGAATGTGTGTGTGTGTGTGTGTGTGTGTGTGTGTGTGTGTGATATAGACATAGACACAAGTATGTAAGCTGATTTTATCTTTACTTTTGGAATTCTGATGGTGTTTCTTGTGTTGTTTTCCGATAATGCAGATTCCTGATGAAGCCTTCAAAAAAGGCGAAAATTTGAAAATAAAAGAAGGGAAGACATTGAGTGGACGACTTCTTGGTTTTATATTGATCCAGTGATGGTTTTTATCGTCCAGACTCTTTCAGCTGCTGGAAGCGGTGCCAATTTTAGCGTTGGGTTTTCTTTTATACATATATATATATATATATATATATATATATAGATATATATATATATATATATATATATATAATCCTGAACAATTAAGTAGTGGGAGAAAACAAATGCAGGCTAACAGTTCTTCAGTCATTATAGTAATGACTTGGCAAAGATTTGAATTTAAAAAAAAAATGAAGATGAAGAAAATAGGGGGAATATATTATAGATATGAGAAACTCTTCACTAGCTGCCTGAGGGAACCATCGTACCGCCCTTCCGATATATATATATATATATATATATATATATAATATATAAAGATATATATATATATATATATATATATAATATAGAGAGAGAGAGAGAGAGAGAGAGGAGAGAGAGGAGAGAGAGAGAGAGAGAGAGAGAGAGAGAGGTACATTTTATGCATGCACGAGGATGTTCATGTGTGTGTGTGTGTGTGTGTGTGTGTGTGTGTGTGTTGGTTTAATAAAGGCATGAAACAAGTCAATTTGAAAATTCCATTCTGACTGCTATATACTGACACAGATAGCATTACACATGAAAGACTATTCAGATTGGTACCTTCAACCAAAAGGAACTTCCATTTCTAGCTCAACTGCAAGCAGCCGACACATACTTGCACTTTGACCACACACACAAAAGAAAGACAAAAACAAAGGGGTAAAAAGGGGGAAAAAAAAAAGAAATGAGGCTAATCTCTGTATTTTCAGATTTTATGAATCTATTAACTATGATCGACGTTGATTAACTATACATGCACAAAAAGAAACGCATATTTTTTTTTTTTCGCTGAAATTTTGACAGAAACATGCCCCGTATAGCAGAGAACTCTGTCCTGTGTGAATAGTCAGACATAGTGAATAGACACAACAGTAGACTCATGTCTTATTTCTTCTGTGGTTGTAATATTTTGAATGCTAAATGACGCATGAAATGACAAATAAAAATATGCGTTTCTTTTGGTGCACAGTATATCATGACTGACGTTTTCAGCGATATTTTTAGTCGATAAGACAAACAATCATACGAGCCTCAGACTCAGTCATGTGTCCTTGTGGACAAGGCAACTAGACACCAGCACATCCTCCAGGACTGTCCCCTCAGTGATGAGAGACCAGTGCCAGCCCGGCCAGAAGGGACGGACCTCAAGACAAAACTCTGGGGGGACTGCCAGCGATCTCTGCCAGACGGCCGAGTTTGCCGCCGCCGTTGGGGTCCGGCCGTAGCTGCGTGGCTTTCGAACGCTGAAGAAGAAGAAGAAGTAGTCCACAAGAGCGGCCTGTTTCTTAAGAAGTCGGCCCTGCAGTGTCATTACAACTGACGAAATGCAGAGACTTTGTATGTTTATGGAGGAGGCATCAGGTGACAGTGGGTGGTTTTGATGGTGTGGACCGCAGCTACCAGTATCATTGATCCATGCGCACAGAACAACACCTCAATAATAGCTCTCACTCTGTCATAATCGAACCAACGTTGGCGTGTTTGTTTGTTTGTTTGTTTTTTTGCCTTCAGATAATCTACACAGGTGTTTTTCACCTGCTGCTCTATAGCAGATACGATGCTGCCGGCAGACAATCGGAGGAGAAGAACTGAGACGCGTCAGAATCATACTTTTGGAAAGGACATCATATAAAATGTTCTGAACATGACACACACCGAGTTAGAGAGAGAGGAGAGAGAGAGAGAGAGAGAGAGAGAGAGAGAGAGAGAGAGAGAGAGAAGCGGGTGGGGGGTAGAGTTGGGGTGGGGGGAGGGGGGGGGGAGTTTACATGGTAGTACATGCACCTGCTGAGGAAGAGAGCAGTGACCGACGAAACGACTGAACGCAAAGGGCTAAAAAAAAAAAAAAAAAATCTGAAGAATGCACTTGAAACAGATCAAAGGGAGATAATGGTATCAGCGGGGAGGGGAACTGGGTGGGTTGTCTCTCTCAGTGGGCAGCAAGACGCGGCGGCGGACACTGATTTTATGGCCTGCGACATCAGTGAACCTGAGGTGGTGAAGGGGGGGGGGGGGGGGGGGGGGGAGAGAGAGCGAACACTACTGACATCCTCGCCGGGGGCTGAAGAGTCTGAAGAAAGCGCTCTACCAGCTGATACGTGGAGCATCAAAGCGTGACAGGTTGAGCACGTGTGCCATCCGAGATAGCGCGCCAGGGCTTAGGACTCACTTTCCCTTACTCACCCCCTCCTTCACCTCTCTCCCTCTCTCTCTAAACAAGAAAATGTTCGGTCACATTTTTCCCGCCTCGCACCCCCAACTCCACTCCACTCCCTCCCCGCTCCCCTTCCCTCTCTTCACGTCCAAGTTTTGCTTGCATAACGGGGTTGGTTGGTAAGTCCCTGCTCAACTTCAGACAGGGGCACCGCGCGTCTTGGTCTGCACCGTCACTTCTGAGCTTTGTCTTTGAGTGGATCAGACAACCACTCGAAGAGAAAAAAAGGGGGTTGGAGGAATTCTTTGAGATCAAATTTCAGCTGTAAAATACAAGTTAAAAGCCAGTCATTTGCTACTTGTGAAACCAAGTAGGCTGCACACCAACAAATGATGCACCAAGGCCTTGCGTAAGGAGTCGAGTATTTACAGACTGGCGCTTTTAGATTGTTTTAAGAATTGTTGTTGTGTGTCTGAAAGTTGATTCTCCTCATTTTCTTTCATATGGCCACGAAGGTGATTCCAAGCAGACAGATTAAAAATCAAAGGAATGGGACTATTTTGTGCGTTTGAGGCTGGCGCAAAGATAGGGTGACGAGTGAGTGCAAAGACCTAAAATGTGTCTCAACTGAGGGGAAGATCATGTGTTTGAAGATTGTGATTTCATTGATGAAGATTCTCCCCAAACAAGGGAAATAATTGGTGGGAGTTGTTCTTTTCATCCATTATCGCTTTTAACATTAAGCGCTGGCTCAAATTTATCGTAGGCCTCAAAACGCTTACATGGGTTATTATACTGTTTTAGAGCAACATTCTGATTGTGGCGTGTGCCAATATCAACCCCATTGATTTTCTCCCAGCAGTGGAACTGCAGATTTACTTCCCTTCTTGAATGTCAGATAGACCTGCCATTACACAAAATGAGTTCACGCTGTCTTTAAAAGTTCAAATGTTTTATGAAAAATATCAAATGTTATATACTTATATGAACAAAGGCGTCCTTGTACAACGTTACATGTTTTAAAATATAGGTCGTTCAATGTTTTACTGGATTTGTGACCGCACACTTTGTTAATAATTGTTGAAACTAATATAAAAAAAAAACAACAACAAAAAAAACCCGAAATTTTTATCCCACATTAGAGGGTATGAGAAAACTTTAAAATAAAGAAATATGTCACTGAAATGATTTCTCAAAAAGCATTAAAAAAAACACACACCATTTACAGCTAATGCAAATACTGTTGGCGATTTTTCAGTTGTTTTAGATATAAATGGAAGATCTTACGGAAGGCTCAAGTAAAACGTTAATTTCGATTGTTCATCTCTCAATTGTAATTCTCCATAAATTAATGATGACGCTATAACTTTGCTGAAGACGTTAATAAGAGCCACTCCACCCTCTCCCCCGCCCACCTCCTTCTGGTCCATTCGGAGTTTTTGTCGTTTGTTTCGTTGTTGTTTGAAGTCCTTAGCTTTTCCTACACATTTTCCACTGTGAATAGACACACCATATCAACGCCCAAAACTATATTTTCCAATAGCAAGGAACTGACCAAAATTATACGAATCATTTAGCCAAATATACATAATTATCATACATAAGACACAGCGACGAAGAAGTTCAAAAACAGAAAAGCTCGCATTCTACTTCTTTCCGTTTAAGTTCCGTGTAGTCTCTTACATGAACAATACGAATGCGTTATCAAAGGACTAGAGGCAGCACACGGTGGGTTTATAAACCAGTCCGATGAGTTTGACGCTACTGAGCACAGTTGCTGGAGATTCCACGTTCCGTTACTTTGGCCCACCTGTATCTTTCCGCTGGATTTTACATTTAATTGCTGTCTGCAGTGTTTGTGTTCAATCTAGATCACGACCGTCTTGCGACTGCTTGACATTTTTACGGGTGTTCTGTGAACTTTTTCTTTGATTCTATTTTTCATCTCGTTGAAATTTCTGTATGGTAAGTGACTTTTTTTTCTCTTTCATTATCATTTCCTGCTATATGCCGATTTGTTACCAAAAAAAAATGCTTTTTATGATAGTTTGAGTTGGGAAGGATGCAAATGTGTTGGCACAAAAAAAATGCTTTTTATGATAGTTTGAGTTGGGAAGGATGCAAATGTGTTGGCACAAAAAAAAAAAATGCTTTTTATGACAGTTTGAGTTGGGAAGGATGCAAATGTGTTGGTTTGAATGCCCAGTTTGACCAGAAAAAAATGCGTTTGAAAATGAGAAACTAACTCTACAAAATCACCACCACAAAACATCACAGTCTTTGAGGTGATACATAGTATGCCTGATTTGGTGAATGCCTGGGATGCAAACACATTCGTCACTTGGATTCTAGTTTAAAGCAATTCCTGAATAAGCTTCCAGTTCTCTGCACTTACATCATACAAATGTGAAGGCTGGAGAGAAGAATGGGGTGGTGGGTGGACATTAAATGAAAGAATATATTGAGGAAGGGGTGGAGGGAGGGTGGACTCAGGAGTCCGTGGATTGCACTTAGTTCTATAATCAATCCTACTCAGTTCCGCTGCTATACTGGAAGTACATGAATTAACTGACTGTGGTTAAAAGGCGTCGCATTATCATTTCTGTTAACCTTGACTTAACTAAACCTTGATTATAGTACACAATTTTAACCCTTTTTATCGCACTGTACACCTCAAGCGTGATTTCCCTGGCGCTCCTTTTTTTCACTTAGATACTCGGGTATATCTTTACAGTCGGAAAATATTTTCAAAAATATATAGGACATTCTAAATAGTCAATCTCTCATTTGAAACTTAATGCACTTGCTCTCTCTCTCTCTCTCTCTCGTAATTGTTTATTATGTTAATATACTTTTTTGTTGACTTTTATTCCCAGTTACTCATGTTCACATTTTCCCTTTCAGAAAACTTAAACATGCTTATTCATTACCATTGCTAATATACAATATCATCCTATCGCTCCTTTCTCCTCTCTCTCTCTCTCTCTCTCTCTCTCTCTCTCTCTCTCTCTGACAACAGCCAGAGAGAGAGAGAGAGAGAGAGAGAGACGAACAGAGAGAACAGTTCTATTAACTGATCAGAGAGCGTACGAATGCTGTTACGTTTTCAGATGTCCAGTTAGGGTCATACTACCCCTCAATCCTTCACCCCTCAACACACGCCGTCAACGGCGATGTATGGCCAATACTGGTCGTACCTGGACACAATTGTGTCCAAGTGTCTTCGTAGCAAATGGACTGCGCAGGACCCGTCATTCCGTCCCTTCCCCTTCGTGGACCCGTCCCAAACCCAAGATGGCCTCCCGCTGTCCAGCCTGTCCCCACGGACAGGGCGGAGTCCTGAACCACATCCTCCACGACTCTCCCAACTGTCCCTCTCCCACCCTCGGGCAGCAGACCTCATGATGTGGCTTGATGACGTCACGATTCAGTCCGCCCCAGGCGAGGAGAGATGGCCAGCGGCCTCCGCCACCACGGACCCTGAAAAAGAGATGGCTTCAGCCAGACGGACACAGCACAATCCACAAGAGGAGGAGAAGAAACCGAAGAGAGGCAAAGAGAAGGGGGCGGGGGCGAGAGAGAGAGAGAGAGAGAGAGAGAGAGAGAGAGAGAGAGGGGTGATTATAACATGTCTCCTGATTTTCAAGAAAATTATATATATCCTCGTCATTTTCTATTTTTGTATGCCTCATATTCAGAAAAGAAAGAAAAGAGCCACAAATGCCACAAGATCGTCTTGATCTGACAAAGTGTGATTAGAGTCACATGGTCTTCTCAAACGGTTTTGTGGAGAGGCCTTTCCTTTATTCCCCTGGTGCAGAGACCCAAAGACCATCGTGATCTCCTCCAGGTGAATTGCCCCCCCCCCCCCCCCCCCCCCCCCCCCCCCCCCCCCTGGTTACCCAAGACCACGGTGATTTTCTTTTGGTGAATTGTCTCCCTTGTGAAGTGACCATGATGAACCTACTACCACCCCAGCTTGGCCCTCAAACGTGCCAGTGACCATGAAGAGAGTGTCCAAAGCGAGGTGACCTCGGCCTTGCCCAGGTCATCAGAGGTTCTGTGAGAAGCTACTGAAGAAACATCATAATTCAGAGCACCATGTAGCGAAAGTTGGGTCTGTTTCAATTCCTGTTGCCTTTTGCTGACCTGTTCCCTTTTGCTGGAGTGACCTTAACAAGATGAAAGATCAAGTCTGGTTTAGGAAAAAACTGGGGGGAAAAAAGCAGGGGAGGGAGAAAAGGCGATGTTTTCCTTTTCTCTTTTCTGCACCGACATCAGCCGAATGGTTAGAGCGTTTGCTTGCGGAGCCGACGGTCGTGAGTTAGAGTGGGGTCGGATCTTTTTGGCTTGTGAAGCCTGTGTGTGTGAGCACCCAGCAGTAGTAAGTGGGTACCTGACTCAGTTCCAGGAAGGTTAAAGAAGCGGAGGGAGAGGGATCGGCTCCGCTTTCTATGATGCAGTGCCCTTGACATGGTGAACCTCTGCCCCGACCGCCATTAGGATGTGGGGATCGGTAAGGATCTGACGGCTCGAGGCCTAAGTGATGATCTATGTATACAGTGGCTCCATCCTTCAGCTTGTTCATTCAGTACACAGTGGGGAAGATAATAAAGGATAGGGGGAAGAAGGTGAAGTAAAATGAAGAAGATAGGGGAGGGAGGTGTGGCGGTGGTGGTGGACACGAATGCACTTATTCGAGTGCAATGTATTAGTTTCGAGAATCGAGTTGGCAGTATCGTTCCTATCCTAATAATACTGTGTTAGGAGAGAAGCGGATGTGCGACATCCCATTCCCCGAGTGATGTGAATGGTTGATGGGTACATGAGTGTGTATATGCATTGGTAAGTTTTTTTTTTTTCTTTCTTGCTTTGTTTACATGACATCGTCTTCCAGGGTGAGCTTTTTGATCTGAGAAAATGTAACAGTGACTGTGTGTGCGCACGCGCTGCATGGTTAATATATCAATAAACTGGTTTCAATGTGTGTGTGTGCGTGTGTGTGTGTGTGTGTGTGTGTGTGTGTGTGTGTGTGTGTGAAGATGAATCATGCACAACACTCGGCAAACTTGAAACTTCTTCCCATTTTCATTCTCAGTGCCAGGGATGTGGAAAATAATGATGATAGGAATGCTTGCCAGAAGCTTTTTCCGCTACAATTATTGCTTAAGTTCAGTGTAAAATTCACAATATACAAAAATGAACAAATATGGAGACGAAAAAAAAATTCTTCCAAAAGAAAAAGGCGGGGGAAATACATAACATGTATTTTTGAAAGTCTGTAGGATGATCATGATCAGTGGAGAAAAAACCAGTGGGTGTAAAGATTTCTTGACTGTACGCCTTCTATAGTTTACATTACATATATACAATTGACAAGATGGGTGAATAACTGTGACAGTTACACATAAATCTTATTATCAGTTATACTGGCGCAGCAAAGGGGGTTGACTGTGCGCCTTCTATAGTTTACATTACATATATACAATTGACAAGATGGGTGAATAATTGTGACAATTATGCATAAATCTTATTATCAGTTATACTGGCACAGCAAAGGGGGTTGACTGTGCGCCTTCTATAGTTTACATATGTACAATTGACAAGATGGGTGAATAACTGTGACAATTATGCATGAATCTTAATATCAGTTATACCGGCACAGCAAAGGGGGTTATTTCTACTTTCAAAATGTTTAAACATCTCCTCCCCCTTCTTCGCTGGAAACAGCCTTTTGGGGAAGATCCGAGTGCTGTGCACCGTTCGCTCGAGTAAATGATTGTACACACCTATGCATAAAAATCCAATGAATGTGGATAAGGAATATAGTCGAGTATTTCACTCTGCAGTATATGTGAGCATGCAGGTCTAAATGTGCACGCAAGGGATTGGCAAGTCGCATTTTCTTCATGGAGGATGGAGAGTGTCAACGTTTCACACTGCAGTTCTTTGAATTTCAGATAAGAATAATTGAAGAGTATGTATTTGTATGATTGCGTTGGGTTTTGTTAGCGCCCCCCCCCCCCTGCCCCCCCCCCCCCCCCCCCCCCCCCCCCGTTTTTTTCTTTTTGTAATAGTTGTTCTCTAGTGTTATTAGCATGGGAGTTGAAAATGGGTGGGTGAGGATTAAAAGGCCCAATATAAAAGCATCTTCTGTGCCCCTAAAGGTCATATGCATGTGTGCACGTTTCTCAGCGATCATGTGTATGTAAAGTGCAAAGTTAAAGAATGTTACCATGATTTTCTTTCAGTTTGTGTTTGTTTTTTTTTTTTTTCTTTCTACTATTTTTGAAACTCACCCAGTTTGAATGAATGACAGATAAGCAGGCATTTCTGATTTCATAGTTTTATTTACATCTGTTACAATTCCAGTTCTCTTCTCTCCTTTCCTCGAGCCGACACAGACCCCTCTTTCCATAAGTATGCACCAGTCTCTTTCATGTGCGCACCGCCCCTCACCACCACCCCATCCTCACACACACACACACACACACACACACACACTGCGCAGATGCGTCTCAACCCTAACACTTTTCGAAAACACAAAGATCAGTTTGAAAAATGCACAGTCTTATCATTTTCAGTTTTTGTGTTGCCTTAATTAGTTTAAGCAGTAAACCAGGGAAACATGTTCTCTCAGTCTCTGACAATTACTGATTCAACATTCACGGCAGGCACAGTTACCAGGCAATTTTCAGTCGGCAACATGCAGAAAGATTGCTTTTGTTCATTCGAACGTCGCGCTTTTCGCCTTAATTTGCTGCACTTTCCTTCTTTATTAGGTAGATGTCGTCACTGCATTTGCCACGTTCAGTCAAATATTCCATGTTCGTCTACAACATGGTTGCCTGCCTCAGTTGCCAGGACTACCAAGCCACAAGCGCGCAGTGTAAGAAAATAAAGAGGAAATCTCCTACCTCCACCCTTTTAAATACAGAGCGGCCACGAAGGCCGACAATTTCAAAGTCTGGAGTGAGTGAAAAAGCATCACTGTGCATCGCACTGGTCAGTGTCTCCATCGAAAGACGACGTTGTCCACGGACTTCGTCGACTTCGACTATCATCGGCCTTGCTCATGAATTACGCCCCTTGGGACGGACACGCTTGCCCCACGCCATAATTTGGAAACTGAAAACATTTGGGTCAAGTGTAGCCGTGTTTTGATTGCGAAGCGGACTTTGAGTAGACTCGAGTTGTACACATCTGCTCCTCTTGTAGACAAATGCACGCACACATCAAACAAAACGGCTGTATCTTCGTTTAGCCCCGTGTGAGATGATAATCTAGTGACGGAGTCTTCGGAGTTGTGTGTGATTAACCTCTCTTAAGAGGGTTCAGACTGGATACACGACGCTGTATAAAGGACAGAAACAGTGTCTTCCGTATTTCACAAGGTGCAGTTCCATTGCGTGTACTGAAGACATTCACCTCTTCCCGTCAGCCTACTGGGCTCTGCGTCTGCCCGTGACTATGAGATCCGCGTCTGCCTCTTATTACTAGATGGCATCACGAATGGTCATGTCAAATCAAGTCTGAAGCCTACGGTGGTTCACTGGTGAGCCGTAGACCAACCTCACTGAAGGGCAGACAAGGCACTGGCACACGTGTTCACCTGTGCGGGGGAAAAAAGGACAATTCTCTCGCCCAGAAGATGTTGGTTACTTATGCAAGCTAACAGGACTCCGGCAAAGGCAACTGGTGAGAGAAACGAGACGAGATACTGTTCCTGTCTCCTCTGCATCTCTGACATAGCGAACAAAACCGCTCCCGTTCCCAACATTTTTTTTTCAATCAAGTCAAACAGCTTTCAATCGCCAATCAGCGACTTCTTTACAACCTTCGGGACAGTACCGCAAAGCGTTATACGAACCGTCATCACGAGACCAATCATCACCCAACCAAATGAAAACGCTGTTACTAGATCTGTCTATCTGTTTGTTTCGCTTGCTAGACTTTTCTGTCCTTCTGCCTCTGGCTGGCTTCAACGTCTTTTTATGTCCTTTTCTCTGCTTTTGCCTCGGTCTCGCTTCAGTTCCTTTTTGCTTTCCTTTCCTTTCGTTTTTGCCTTTGTTCAGCTGCGATTCCTCCTTTTCCTTGTATTGTGGTCCTGTCTTTCCGCCTCTGTTGATCTTCGTTCTGTCGTCTTTCTGGTCCTTCTTTGTCTTTCGTCTTTGTTTCTTCTTTGCTTTCTGTCTGCTGTCGTCCCGTTTTTCTTCTTCCGCTAGGTCCTGCAAATAAAAGTTTTTGTAAATAAGTTTTCGTGACGCGTGCCCATGTGTGTGCGTGTATGGGCGTGCACGTGTGTGTGCATTTCGCCAAACTTCATTGCACTTTCGGACACACAAATTGGCATGGACACAAAACGCATACACTCGCTCTCCCAAGCACACTCACACAAACATATGCAGCAAAAATTACACGTACAAACACACACACACACACACCTGCAAAAACAGCCCCTCTGTTTCTTGTTCACGCATACACACACACCAGCCCTTCCACTACAAACGCATTTGTATGCACATGCATTCGCAGGCGTGCGCACAGCCACACACACGCACGTACACGTTTTCACACACACACACACTTACACATTCATTCACATATGCGTATACATACGTACGCACACACACACACGCGTCTGCGCGCACACATGACTCACAAAAGCGCATGCACACAAACGCGCGCGCGCGCGCGCACGCACGCATGCACACACACACACTCTCTCTCTCTCTCTCTCAGAGGGAGAGAGGATGAAGAGCACAGACAGATGAAAAGAAGAAAAGAGAGAGACAGAGTAGAGGATGGGGAGGTGGAGGAGATGGCGGGTAGACGAAAAGATGAAGAGGAGAAGGGTGGGTGGATGTGAGGCGAGCAAGAAGCATCATCGATAGAATCCTACTGTTACCATAGGCATGCGGTCCGGCAGCTTGAAGGTTTCGGGAGACACAGTTCTGCACAACATCACACCAAGGTTATTTCTACGAACCTTTACAGCTCACTGAAGTCTGCTGTAAAACACAAACTGCTTAGCATCATCATCTATTTTCCATTAACATGAACGACCAAACGATCAAAAGCAAACAAAGAGAAATGAAAAAGTAAATTAAATACAATGATCTGATTAAAATTTGACAGATTTCTTCAATACTATGCGTATTTCGTGAATGCTTGCTTGCGTGCGTGCGTGCGTGCGCACCTGCGCGCGCGCGCGTGTGTGTGTATGTGTGTGTGACTGACTGAAAAGAAAATTACATGTTTACGTAGGTACCAAGGGTACCAAAGGGTACCAAGAGAAAAACAGTACATTCCCCCCCCCCCCCCCCCCCCCCCCCCCCCCCCCCCCCCCCCCCCCCCCCCCCCCCCCCCCCCCATATCACTCATCCACATCAAATGTTTATTTCCGTTCTAATGGGCTATCTCTTTTAGCACTGAAACATTCCAGTCGGTCCACATTCCAGTCGGTCCCCCTCCCCCTCTCCCACACCCTCTGTGAACTACGTTTTCTGAGACGACGATGCCTATGGAATAGAACCCCACCCCCCCTCCTCCCCACCCCTCTCATTCTCTTTTCTCTAACCCCTCACGCACCACCTCTACTCCGTCCTCTTTTTTTTTTTTTTTCCGTAGATCTAAACAATTATGTCGGAATAGATTCAGGTGACAACCATTCCATGCCTCCTCCTTCCCCCCGCGGTCGACAAGGCGATACAACCGACATTCACTGAGCTGAATCCCCCCTTCTCTTACCTCCTGTGAAAGATGTTTCCAACGACGATGACGCCAATGACGATCGCACAGACCAAGAGGCCTGCTATGATCCCAGACCACCACTCCTGTGCCTTGTTGGGACCACAGACCACCGGTCAGTTTTTATTGCTTGTTTATCACTTGAGTCACCACTGGGGGCAACACATCAGCGATTGCTGCATTACGTTTTGTTTTTCTTACAACGAGCATGTTATGTCCATAATACCACCGGGCTGTATTCTCACGTCTGTTACCGAATGAACATTGTTTCTAATCATCATAATTACATAATGCGCGCTATTGTTGCCAATATTGCGACAGTTCTCCGAGCCCAGCAGTGATTTCAACTTGTTTGAAGATTCAGTGCAGCCTTTGCAGTTGGCAACCACCATCAAAATGGCGGACAAGTGAGGTTGTGTTGTGCCTGCTCTCCATTCTGTGTTCGGTTGCTGTTCTTGTTCGAGTGGTCTGCGTGTTAATTAAAGAGTGGTGTAGAGGAACAGTGAAGTGGCTGTGGATGTTGTGAAGTGTGTTTGACTCTGTTTGGTGCTGTCGTTTGGCGCAGGGAGTAGTTTTGCTTTCCATCGTTTGACATGTGTTTTGGGTGCGACAGCTTGTGAACAGTTGTTTTGAATCTCGGCCATGTCCGGCGCCTAGCTGCACGTCCGGCCGTCCAGCATTTATAGACTTGAAGCTGTGACGTGTATCACTGTCTACAAGGTTTGTTTAACCACAGGCGGGCGATTTCGTGACTTCATATCTACCTCGTCAATTTTCTTCAGTGGCCAACATTTGTTTTGCTGTAGGTTAAAACAGAAACTTGGGAACTTAGTGGATATTGTAACAACAATAATTACAGCAACAACAGTAATAAGTACAACAATATCTGAACTTACGACCCGTAAGACTGTGACATCTTTCATTATAGTGTGCTCTTTAATAAGAAATGTCTACTGAGTCTGGTAATAAAACAGGAAGGTCTGTCGTCAGCCCATCAAACGAAGAGACTGCTACGAGCCAGTGTGTCGAGGTTTCTCAGAGTTTCTCCTCTGTGATGAACATTGTCTAGATGAGAACTTAATAGTACCCCCCCAGACACGGCTTCTATTGATACTGAACAGCAAGAACATAGCCGATCAGACGACACCGACAGGGCTGTTGAAGAGCTAAAAAAAAAAAAAAAAAAAAAAAAAAGCCCTTGAAAGACCCAGAAACTATGAACATATTTACGTCCGCTTTCTCTAGATCATTTGTGGGACGAGACATCCGCCGCCCTCAAATGGGTACTGAAAAAATCAATCCTCTCCAAAATAGACTAGACTCACCACAGCCGTACACAAGGAGAAACTGTCAGAATCGGCGGCATCCCTGACCCTTCGAACCTCTCCGTTCGAGAAGACACGGACGTCACGGTGCAGAAGCTCGGGGAGGCGATGAGTGTTACTCTTTCTGAGGACACGACAGATCGCTCCCACCGTCTAGGTGAATATGTGGGGAATGCAGATCGGCAGGTCACTGTCCAATTCACGTCGCACCGCCACAAGGCGAGCTGAGGATGGCGCGACGCCGTTTGAAGACTAAAACTGCTGCCAAGTCTAGGTTTCACCTCGGCAGGTTTCACTGCCGTGCCACGGCCAGCGTCAGCAGCTGAGGCAGTCATTGTCCCTGTTCCCAGGCCAGCTGACAGGGTCTACATAAACCATGACCTGGCTCATCAGAGAGCCCAGCTGGCAGCCACAGCCTGCAACATGATGAGCGAGAGGAAGCTGCAAGACACCTGGGTTTATGATGGGAAAATCTTTGTGAAATGTGGAAATGCTACGAGCAAAATTACCCCAGATCGTCAGCTTGACTCGCTCCTGCAGGCTTCTCCAGCTTGATTTGCTTCTCTAGGCGTGTGTAGCGTGTGCAACCTTCTTCCCACCCCCAATCCATGTTTCCCTTAACTCTCCTGCCTCTTACTGTTTCTGTCTCCCATCCTTTTACTAATGCATGCGTGCAATCCGTACGAGATGGATGAGTTTAGCTATTCTGTCACGCAGGCTTCTGGTCTTGTACTCCAAAAGTGCATCAGTTTCCCCACTGGACCGTTTGCCATCTTGAAGACAACGTCTCGACAAAAGTTCAGTACCCGCTTAACAAAGACAACGCCTCGACAAAACTTCAGTACCCGCTTAACAAAGACAACGCCCCGACAAAAGTTCAGTACCCGTTTAACAAAGACAACGCCTCGACAAAAGTTCAGTTAACTGAAACAAATTCGAAGTAATGTTCAATGTAATCCGTTTCATCACAGGAGAATGTTACTGAACGAGCTATTCCCATTTTATTTAACAAAACACTGGTAGAATAAACACTGTGGAGAATCTCCTTTCGCAGACGCCGGACTCTCATCTGTTTGGCGCATATATCAGCCACTGACCAGCGACCAGTGCAGGGAGAGAGACCATAATTCCTGAACCAGAAGGGTAAGGGGTAATGTTGCTTATAGCCCAGCCGACCGCAAAGGGCCATATCAGGGCTTCACCGCGTTGATGTTAAATCACAAGTCATTAAGAAAAAAATAAGAAAAAAACAAACAAACAAATGAAAAAGCACCCTCTTTTACACAACCCTTTAAAATACACGTTCTAAAAACACACAGTAAAAATGTTAAAAATCTCTCCTCCGCAAAATTTTACATCAGATGAAAAATGTTAATCACATTCAGAAATTCAAAGCTCACATCATGTGGGATATCTCTAAGCAGGTTTTTCATGGAGTCTGCTGTAAAAATGCTACCGTCTCATATCATGCAAGTCCCAACACTCTAAACGAAATATGTGTCATTGTGAGTGGCACATGACAAAATGCACCACGGAGTTTCTTCACCTTTTTTACACGATAAGAATGGGTGTAAAAGGCGTGGCCTGTATGCAAACGGCGCAAGACTGTTTGTTTTTTTTTATGGCCGACTCGGGAATACGTTAAAAACTCTCAGGTTTGGACGTGTTTTGATTAGTTTGTTATCCATCTGCAAGTTCCATTTCTCTTGCCAGAGTTCTTTGACGTAAGCCTGGGCTTTGGGTTTCAGGTCAGTGTGAGGCATAGACAATCTGCTCAACTCTTTCTTTGGGGTACTCTTGGCAAGCTGGTCAACCAACTCGTTGCCTCCAATGCCCACATGGTTGGGAACCCAAGCAAAAACGATGTTGTATTTATCTGATATCAGGGAGGTGCACAGTTCGAATAATATCAACAGCTGAGGGCGATTGATGTTACAGCCGGCAATGACCTCCAAAAGAAGAATGGGAATCCGACAAAATGGGGAAACTTTACGTTTTGATTCAAAGACCATATCAAGAGCCAGGACCAACGCTGCCAAATCAGCAGTGTAGATGGAGCTGTCATTGGGAATGTGTTTGGAACATCTGAGGACCTGTTGCAAAGAGACCGCTCGCGCATGGATAAATTGGCACAGTGCTCAATAGTTTTCCATGCAGCGCTTACGCAGAGGAAACAGGGATGGGGTGACGGAGCGCTATCGTTTAGCAGGGAGACGGATGCACGTGGTTTTAACGCGCTGTTAACGGTGGAATATTCAAACAACCGTGACGAGGAATATTCCACTTGTTCATACAGACGGTCACAAGGCATTAGAATGTCGTATACAATCATTATTTGCTACACAGACATTTGCCACAATACATTCTTAAAAAAAAAAAAAGGGAATTGATTCTATATTTAATGTCACTGTTATTCCAGAATTACTGACTTAAAAATGATGGCGCCCGTCTCATGGATATATTGCTGCTTTTGCTGTCGAACCAAGCAGAAAACACACATTAAAAACAATTCACTTAACCTGGATCATTCCCATTACAGATTTTTTGAAGACTGTGGAAGCGGAGAAACCTGACAAATTTTGCCCCAGTGCACAGAACAGAGATTTTGGAATCAGACTCCTCATTTCACCTGTGCAGTTCAGTAGTTCGGCTGTCCTTGACCCCCCAAAAAAGATGTCTGCATAACATCGAGATAAAAAGATGTTGAAGTATTACACCACCAAATAAAAGCAGCAAACATTTAAGCAGCGACTCTTAACCTGCTGGTCTTCTTCAGACCGGACAAGACCAACCAAGCACGAAATAAACTAATGAGGAAACAAGAAGTGCAGTTGACCAAGTCATCAGTTGCCAGGAAAATAACATAAGAAGGATTCAAAATGAGGGGGGTTGGGAGGAGGTGGTGGGGCGAGGGGTAGGAGGAGGAGGAGAGTTGGGATGAAAGGACAACGTTAAAGTATAAGATATATCATTATTCACCGACAGGAATGGCAATCGGCAGAGTTGTGTACTTTGTACAGAACCATTTATTCATGCCTGTTCAGCGTCTACTTTCGTCTCCTAGGCGAGAACTCTTCAGTTGGACACGGCTGGTTGTGGTTGTGGCATCCAAAAAGCAGACCACCACCAGTAACTTTGTGGTTGTCTCGGCACAGAACGCTTTATTCATTTTGCCTGTTACCGTGTGTTGTGTTGTTTCTTGCGAGCAAGTACTTCTCTCTCGGTCTTTTCAGACCTTTTCAGGCCCTTGAACACGGTTTTTTATTTCGATTGTTGATCACTTACTTTGTCACGTACGTTTAATACGGTTTTTTCATTTCGATTGTTAATCACGTTTGATCACGTATTTTTGGCACTTGCATTTCATATGGGTTTTTCACTTCGATTGTTTACTGCTCATTTTTGGCACTTTACCTTTAATACAGTTTTTCATTTTGATAGTTGATATTTATTTGGGCAACTTCTTTCTTTGGCTTTCTTCCATTTTCCTTTTCTATCCTTCATGAGCCTCCATGAAAGTCCATTGGATTGTAATGTGCACCCCCGTGGTGTTGCTACAGTGACTGTTGCGTTCATCTGGCAGATCGGTACTTAAAGCATTCATTGTCCTACAAATAAGAAAAAAAAAACAACTACCCTGTGCGAAGACTGAACCATGGACTTGCCATCGTCCAGCATCCTAATGACATGGCTATCCACAGAGCCCCACTGAACCTGTCGGTGACATGGGTAACTATCAAAGAGCGCAAGGGAAGGAGACCCAGTTTACAATGCACCGCACAACCAGAACGACAAAACATTTAAGATGGGAAGCGGAAAACGCAGTTTGGATGGTTGGTACGTGTTGGGTTTTTTGGGTTTTTTTTTTTTTCGTATGTTTTGGTCGAGTTGGGGAGGGGGGGGGGGGGGGGGGGGGGGGGGGGGGTTGGGGTTGTTAAATGATTGGTTGCTGGGCGCCGATGCGATTCGAAGTTACAGCAACTTCCTGTGCCGACCAGGCAACAATGACATCAGAAGTGTGCACGCACCTTTCGAGGCGGAAGTGACGTTGACGCTGTCGAGAGTAGTTGCCTGCAGCTGCTGCACTTTGGTGGTGGGCACCATGGGAGGAATATATCGGGGCTGGTAGATCCCGTGTTCGAAGGTTTCGTTTGCTGTTGAACGAACACACACACACACACACACACACACACACACACACACACACACACACACTTAAAGATACTAATTTTTTGGTTTTCGCTCATGCGCGACGCTCACTCTGACATACTTTTCATTTGGTTCTTTTCTCTCTGTTCTCTCAAGTACATAAAATCCTTTAAATTTGGCTTGGCCTCTCTCTTTCACACATACAGACTTCCACAAAATCAGAGAGAGAGAGAGAGAGACAGAGAGAGAGAGACAGACAGACAGAGTGAGAAACAGACAAACCGACTGACTGACTGACCTGGCCAGGCGGGAAACAAGGACCCCCCTTTTAGGTCCAATGACGGACGTTAACCATTGGCTCAATTGAATACATTCTCGGATCTGAAACACGGCAGTATCGCCCGTATTTGCTGCATTCACGTTACTTTACGTTTTCAAGTAAAAATAAATATATAAAAACTATAACTCCTTTACACAACCTTTAAAAATGCCTCTTCTAAAAACACGCCGGAAACCGCGTTGAAAATCTTTCTTCCGTAAAACCTGAAATCAGATGAAAAATGTGATCTCTTTCAGAAATTCAAAGATGACATCAGGTGGGACAATCTCTGAACAAGGTTTTCATGGAGTCTGCTGTAGTTTCTATGTCTCACATCATGCATGCCCCAACATTCTAATTGGTAAAAAGAAAAAGAAAATGTTTCAGTGACTGGTGCATGGCTTGGAATGCACCACGGAGCTTCTTCACCTTGGCTTTTAAAAGATAAGCATGGGTGTAAAAGGAGTGGCCTATGTGCAAACGGCACAAAACTGTTGTTCCGTACTGACGGCCCTGGAACATGGTAACAACTCTTTCAGATTTGGACAGATCTGGAACAGTTTGTCATCCGTCTGCGAGTTCCATTCCTCGTGTCAGAGTTCTTTGACGTAAGCCTGGGCTTTGGGTTTCAGATAAAGTGTTAAGATAGACAATCTGCTCACCTCTTTCTTTGCGGCACTTTTGGCAAGTTAATCAACCACCTCGTTGCTTCGAATGTCCACATGGCTAGGAACCCAGGCAAAAAATGTGTTGTATCCATCTGATTTCTAAGAGGTGTACAGTCTGAATAATTTCAGCAGTTAAGGGTGCTTGAGGTTACGGCTGGCGATGACCTCCAAAGCAGAAAGGGAGTCTGATAAAATGAGGAAAACTTTATATTTGGATTTGGAGACCATTTCAAGAGCCAGGACCAAGGCTTTAAAATCAGTAGTGTAGATGGAGCTGTTAGTGGGAATATGTCTAGAATATCTCTGAGAAGGACCTGTTGCACGACACACAGCCGAGGCAACTCCCTCCTCAGATTTGGAACCGTCAGTGAAAATTCTTTCGAAGGATGGAAGCTTCTTACACAGTTCGGCAAAAAAGGGACTTGCAAGCCAAGGAGCTAGTGGTATCTTTACGATACGAGGCTAAATCAAAGCGGATCTTTGGGGTGAAGAAATTCCATGGTAGGTCAACAGAGAACTTGGACAAAACACACACAACTGCATGGTCTGTGTCTGCAATGATGGTGGAGCCTATACAGACTTGGAACTGTCGATCAGCCACAAAGTTTTGAACAAATAAAGGCAGATGACCACGAAAACCAGGTTTATGAAGATCCATAAGAATTCCATATTTCTAAGTGGTATCACAGGCTTTCTCCAAATCGAAAAAGATAGCAACCTCATGCTTATTTATGAATGCGGATGGTCGTTCAAGATGGACTAAGTGGTCAACGGTAGAGTCGTACTTCCGGAACCCGTACTGTTCATAGGCCAAGGCCATCGGTTTCCAGCTTCCACATCAGACGCGGTTGACCATCTTTTCCATTAACTTGCGGAGGCAGCTGGTCTGAGTTACTGGACGATCATTTGAAAGGTTGGTAAGGTCTTTTCTTGGCTCAGGAATAACGATCATCAGGGCTTTCTGCCCCGTGGTCCAGATATGGTAGTAAACGTTTAGAAGGGTCTGGAGACAGCTCTCTGGGAGATGTTTTAAAAGCTGATAATAAATAAAGGGTCTGGAGACAGCTCTCTGGGAGATGTTTTTTTTAAAAGCTGATAATAAATATCATCCAAACCAAAGCAGACTTGCTGCAGGTTCGCAGAGCTAATTTCAGTTCATCGATAGAAGTCGGTACGTTGTACACTTCAGAGTTGCTGCTACACACATTTGTATATATGCATCGACCATACTGGATTTTTTTTTTAATCACGAACAGCAAACAGAATAAATGAGTTATGATTGCGTTAACACCTCTGCATTACTCAACTGTACAATGTCTACAATGGCATCAACAAAAGAAACGTACACACACACACACACACACACACACACACACACACACACACACGCCCGCGCGCGCATGCGCGCGCTCACAAACATTTTAAATTAAGCAAATTCTGTCAATACAAATTGATTTTAGAACAAATTAGAGGACAAAGACACACAGACTAGCCTACCTGTTGAGTTAAAAACCAGGGTTGTAAAGCGACCGTCCACCTGCCCAACGCAAGGCACGTTCAGCGATCGTGCAGCGCATGGCTGTTGGCAGTACCTGCGGTTATGATCATAGTCATGCCAATAGTCCCCGTCTCTCGAAGAACGGCGCGAGCAGCAGCACGTGTACTCGTCCTGAAAAAAACAGCATGAGACCAGGTCAGATTTCAACAATAACGGGATGACGTGGGTAAAAAAAAAAAAAAAAAAAAAAAAAACGTGTTCTCTTCTCACAAAACAGTATGGGGAAAATGTGAGAGAGAGAAACAGAAGATTGTCAGTGTCAAAAGGTGAGAAGATGGTACGAGAAACATGACATGTTCTCATTTTAAGGAACGGTATGGAACATTGCCCGTTTCAAAAAGAGGTGAGAATCGTGCAAGCAATAACGTTGTTTTGGTAAATCACATCTCTCTGTCCTGCCAGTCAACATGCATTCTGTCTAGACCTTAAATAATGACGGGTAAAAAACGTACCAAAGTGGGAGCTATGGAGAGGACGGTGGGAATGAGGAATGTAACACTAAAATGTTCCTATACATTTTTAGATGAAACGCCACCTGTGTTTCTAAGAAATCAAAAGCCACTTGTTTCTGTAAGGTGTTTTTTTTTTGTTTTTTTTGTTTGTTTTTTTAGTCTGACAGCCTTCTACGGCAATTTTCCCTCTTATGACTATGCATTTGGCTTTGGGAGGTACGGCTAAATTGTGCTTTAACAAAACCCACATTCAAACATATATTTTCTCTTTATTTGGGGGGAAGATACATGATTGCCCTTTGTCAGCAGCATCATTTTACACTTTGAACGTCGTTTTTTTATGACGTCAAGTGAAGGTACCATTCAGGACGTTGTGCAACGTAAGCTACAACTCTTCCGGATTCAAGCGGTCATTGCCGAAACACCAGCTTTGGTTTTGAGGCAATGAAGTAGCTGATGACTTACAATAAAGCACTATTACCTTACCTTACCATACCAAGAATGCAACAAATAAAGAATTATGCACAGTATGTATCCCTCACAGTGACATTAAACCCAAAATTCAGACTTATGCCGAAAACTTCTTACTAAAGAAGTGAACAAGCGTAATCACCTTTTACCATCTGGCAGTAATAATGGCCCTAAAGAAGAGAAAACAGTTTTGTGCAAACTACACACACCCCACTCTTCTCACTCACACAAACACGCGCGCGCGCGCGCGCGCGAACATACTATAGTGAGGAAGCTTCGTGGTGTTCAATGAAATGTACCACTCACTATGAACGCAGTTGCAGAGTGCTGGGCTCACATAATAACAGGCATAATCACTTGAAAGCAGACTTTACGAGCACCCAGTGAAAAACTGTTTCACCAGATGTAATTCTTAAGTTCCTGAAAGATATTTCTTTTTATCTGAATTGATTTTACAGAAGAAAGATTTAAAACAATTGTTGCATATCTCATTG
This sequence comes from Conus betulinus, assembly GCA_016801955.1. Taxonomy (NCBI): domain Eukaryota; kingdom Metazoa; phylum Mollusca; class Gastropoda; order Neogastropoda; family Conidae; genus Conus; species Conus betulinus. The sequence goes on along the minus strand of JADBJO010011683.1, from coordinate 26,493 downwards.
AGCGCAGTTTAAACGAGTTTTTTTGCTACAATGAAAAGAACTGACTTTGACAAAGTCCCCTTGTCTTCGGCTGGGCTTTTTAACAACATAAACCTGAAATAAAATGAACCGAGACAGAATCAGGTTTGGACGAGCAGTCCATATGATGACATATTTCACAAAGCTTCGTGGCCCTTCATAAACACTGAGAGAACATGCGCAACGCACTAGGAAGTCAACCAGGTTCACAATTATGCTGCCTGAATACAATAGATACGAAATCTAAAAGACCTTCCACACATATTTTTTCGCCACTATTCATAATTATTTTTACAAAATACTTTTACCACAAATACTGTGCACACGATAACGTTATGATATGCCGTGTGCTTAAAAAGCAAATCGATAACAGACCTACAGTCTAGTTTCAGACTAGAATGAGCTTTGTAGTCCATGTTAAAGTATCATCCCACTGATCACAACAAGAGGAAGTATCGATTTCCGTGGAACTCCATGCCTGCTTCTTGGTGACCTCAGTTTTGATTTCCTCTCTGCGGACATTCGTATCACAATCGTCGGCACCGGCGAGTTGCCGCGGACTGCCGCTTTGTGGACTTGGTGATGCCATCCAGAGGAGGGCGCTCACTGACGCTGGTTCCGTAATTAAGCAACCACTATCATCAACAGCAGATTTTTAGTGTTTTTTTTTTTTTTCTTTTTTCTTTTTTTTTTTTTTTTTTTTATTTATTTTTTTTTTTGGGGGGAGGGGGGGGGGGGGGGGGGGGGGGGGGGGGGCTGCTGTCATAACAGACGGTTGGACGTGTGGTGCTGCAAAACTGGTTCAGAGGAGAAAAGGGGAAACGATCCTTTTTTAATTAGTCGAGTGAGTGTGTGTGTGTGTGTGTGTGTGTGTGTGTGTGTGTGTGTGTGTGTGTGTGTGTGTGTGTGTGTGTGTTTCTAAAGCAGTCCCTTACGAATATTTTGACCATTGTATCGCTTCATCTACACACACAGTCACACTGACTGGGTATACGAGTTTAAATTCGGTATAACCAGACGAGTGTGTCTGTGCCGTTGAATGGAAAAAAGAAGTTGCGTCACACACACACACACGCACGCGCACACACACACACACACACACACACACACACACATACATACATACACACGCACACGCACACGCACACACACACACAGATCCACAAGTACATTGTACTTACGTGTGCATACAGACATACAATTACTGACATATAAACACATACCCTGAAAGCCGCCACGAAGTTGCGGTTATGGTAGCAGTAGATGATGCAGACGTAGGGGGACATGCGTACAGTGAAGAAATCCGGGGTGGAGCGAATGTTCCTCAAGTGCTTAGTTCCGTAATAACGGGAATACCACACATAGTCCTTGACCACGTACTTTCGATCAGCCCCCCAGTCGCACGCTGGAGACCTAGCGGGGTTTTCGCGACACGATATCGTGCCTGGCCAACAAGGATGCTGATGAAGGTATCGACATCTGTGATCACCATGAAGATGGTGGCAGTGGCAGTAGCAGCAACAGTAGGAGTAGTAGCAGAACACTGATAATGATGAGACGACGACGACGACGACGACGATGACGATGATGATGATGATGACGACGACGATGACGACGACGATGATGATGATGGTAAGAGTACTTTTGACAATTCTGAGAAGACAAAAGGGCGATGATGGTGATGGTCGCTACATCCATAACGACAATGAAGATGATGGTGACAACGGTGGTAGTCGCAGTGGTAGTCATAGTCGTGGTAGAAGTAACGATGATGGCGATATTCTAAGAATACTTGAAATAATGATAGCAGCAACAACGCTCAGAAGATAATGATAACAATGGTGATGATCTGATGAGACGACTTCGACAGGATCAGGAACACAGGAGGAAGAATGGAGGGTGGCGGGGGGGGGGGGGGGGGGGGGGGGAAGGGGGAGTGGAGAGTTGCGGGCGTGTTCAAATTGTTTTCGACCTGGACGCCGAAAAACATCGGCATAATTCCTGCCCGAGTGTTTCGACACCCCACCCATGACTACAAATATAGCACCCGAATAATCTTCTGTGTTTCCATAGCGATTTCTTTTGTTTGCTTTTTTGTCCTAGGAATGCATTTAGGTGCCTTTTTTTTCAAAACTTCAAAAGGCCATGGGGATAGGGGCAGGCAGACGTGGAAGGAACTCCATCCAATGTGCCACGCCATGGGGCTGCAACAGGCAGGAATCGCGGCTAAATCAGTAAGGACGTGAGTAGAGCTGAACAGAGCGGGTCGGGGAAAAAAAAAAAAAAACATGCCTGACCAGCGTATCAACCATACTGGTCAGGCCGAGTGAGAATCCAGGGGAAAAAAATGACAAAAGATGACAACAATGGCAAAACTGCTGAGAAATGGAAGATGAAGAACATGGTATTCGTCCGAGCAAAGTCAAAACATGTTTTTCCTCAGAACCAGTTTGCAGCATCACGGCCAACCGTCTGATATGACAACAGCCCCCCCCCCCCCCCCCCCCCCCCCTCTCCATCCAAATAAAAAACCAAAGCAAAACACAAAAAACCCACTTGGCATCTTTATTCAGTCACCTGTCTCTCATTTCATTGTTCAACGCATCATCACGAGAATGTTTGAGCACCGCACAGGCATCAATCAGAAGTGTATGGCCGGGGGGGGGGGCAGATGGGGATGGGTGGATGGTACGATGGGGAGGGGGGGGGTGCGCTGTCTAAAAATTCCGCCATCTCGTCTCATCTATTCTCTAACCCTAGTGCCACAAATTGAAGTTGTTTATCTTCAAAAACAAGAAGGAAAACACCACCCCGCTTTGTCATGTCATCAGCAAGCCTCTGCATGGGCCTGGCAATGCGCAGAGTGGACATATCCACTCCATCCTACGCATCCAGTCCCTCCGTTCCCCACTTCTCTAGTTCCGCTTTCCCCCCCCTACTTTGACACAACAGGATTATAGAGTACAACTTTCACTCACAATCATCATATGCTCAACATTAACAAAAAATCACACCTCCCTCCACCCCCCCCCCCTTCTCAGTCTCTCACACACACGCTCGCACGCAGAGCTGAGTACGCGCTTATATATATATATATATATATATATATATATATATATATATATATATGTATATATATATATATATATATGTGTGTGTGTGTGTGTGTGTGTGTGTGCGTGTGTGCGTGTGTGTGTGTGTGTGCATAATGGTGTAAAACGGCGAATCACTCTGTACTAGCCATAGTGTATATTTACGTAGTTCAGAGAGAGAGAGAGAGAGAGAGAGAGAGAGAGAAGGGGGGGGGGGGGGGGGGGGGGGGGAGGGGGTGCACGTTAAATGCTGCAGATTAAAACAGGGCGACTTACCTCTTTTCAAATCCCATCCTGCGTATATGCGTTCTTTCTCGTAACCTGTTTACAACACGCAAGACATCACTTCCTGTTCGCTGATGTTACCTTTCTCTGTCAGTCGAAATATTCCGGGGGGGGGGGGGGGGGGGGGGGATGTGGAGAAAGGGCGGAAAGAGAGAGAAGACTGACAGACACACAGACAGCCAGCGAAGTTGGGGGGAGGGGGGGGGAGGGCAAGACGGAATGATGAAGAAAGACAGTGTTTGTGTGTGAATGTCTAACTGCATGATACAAATTCTTATTTCACCTGTCCCATACACATCACAGACATCGTTCATGAAAAGCTTCAAATCAATCTGATACACATCGTTCATGAAAGTTTGTACCTGTGTTCAGCCCTCAATTTCCAAGTGTTTCCTCTGCTTGGCACACGTCATATATGAGTTTGTACTCTTTCACGAGTTTCCATTCGTCTACTACAAATTGCTCATAAATGTTTGTACCCGTCTTACACACGTCATTAATGAGGATTTATTTTCAAGCGTCTGACAGACATAGTCGAAAGAAGTTTCATCTTTCTAGTAAGCAGCATTTCTGACCGCTTTTACCCGTCTGAGACGTG
>JADBJO010011683.1:0-17500 GCA_016801955.1 Conus betulinus | reverse complement strand
ATATAAGATCTGTCTCTGTCACCCACTAACTCTAAGCCTGATGACAGCTCTATGAGCAGAAAGCTTGCTTGGCTTCCTTCCTGTTCCCCCGATCACCATACTCAAACCTGGTGAGTGCACTCTTCCACCATGTTCTTCTTCTGCGCTTTGGGTTTCAGATCAATGTGAGGGGCAGACAATCTGCTGGACTCTTTCCTTGTGGCACTCTTGCATCAAATTGTTCACTTATTCACATACTACACAGTCGTACTCACACACGCTTGCATACCTATTCCCTCCCTCCCCAACCCACATTCATGAAGATCCAGAAACACAAAACATTCACAAAGCAACAGCCAACTTGCCAGCACAAAAATCACGTATCCCTGCTCTCACTGGTTATCAAATGAACAGGGCATGTTTAGATTAACCATATGATCAGCATTGGAATGCACATATATAAATGCTGAGTCAAACGAGTGTATGTATTATTTGTGTAAGGCACAGCTCATCCACTTCTTTTCGCCTTTACAAATTCTGCCTTTTTGTCAAACGCTCTGTAAAGGAAGACAAAAAACTTTGTTATTATACTTTCTCACTTGCAAGACATTAAAATAGCGAATTTGGATAACGTTGATGTCTGAAATACTTCGCAGCTATATATTCAATTATGAGTGACTCGTTCACCGGACAAACCAAAACAGCTAAGGTAATGTAATGTTGCTTATAGCCCAGCCGACCGCAATGGGCCATATTAGGGCTGTCACCATGTTGAAGTCAACTCACAAGTCATTACAAAAAAAATCACAAGACCCTTTAAAATATACCCTCTAGAAACACACCGGAACCGTCGTTAAAAATCCTTCTTCCGTAAAATCTTTGATCAGATGACAAAAATTTAATGTTAACATCTTTCAGAAATTCATAGATCGCGTCAAGTTGGAAAAAATCTCTTTAACAAGGTTTTTATGGAGTCTGTCGTAAAATGTTTATGTCGCACATCATGCAAATCCCAAATGCGAAGTCATCAACAAACTGAGAGGACTCGGAACCCCGGTTTACTGAATTGAGAATCTGTTTAATTTTGATACTGACGAGAGCAGAAGAAAGAATGTTCCCTTAGGGTACATCCAACTCCTGCCCATGGATGTCAGACAGCGTGGTACCAATGCGGACTCGGGACTTCCGATCAGCCAGAAAGTTTTGGACAGACAGACAGACAGACAGACAGTGACAAAGACAGAGAGAGAGAGAGAGAGGGAGAGAGAGAGAGAGAGAGAGAGAGAGAGAGAGAGAGTTAACAAACTTTAAATCCCACTTCCCTTAGAATGTAGAACAGCACATTAGGCTACTGCCAGCCGACTCTGAAATACCTCTTGGGGCATAATTACACACTTACATAAATTACTTGCAAGCATACATTATTAGCGTATGAGGTGCACTTGCTAGATGAAGGTAATTTCAATGCCCAAAACCAACAACAAAACAAAGAAGGAAAAAAGAACAAAAACTAACAACGACTGCACTGCATTCTGATTTTTCCATCTTGCATTTTATACATTCTGCACTAAAAGAAAAAATTACTTGCGTTATTTTACAGTCTTCAATTCGCCACTCACCAGGTGACATCTGGAGTAACAACAGCATGAGAAAACATGCTACGTAAACTATAACTTTCCTTGAAACTTCTTACGCCAAGAATGCTTTCTGTTGCTATTGCTGTATTAGTGGACTTAGCTTCTCTACTTTAATCATTCTTGTCACAATTTTGCATTCCTAAAGTCGAATAATACGTATGACGCAATAGTTATGACGCACTCCCGAGACGACGTGACGACAGACACAAGTAACATATCGTTTGCAAGTATTTCGAAACGTTTGTTCTCCGCCTGTGTGTTCCAATTACTCCAGTTCATTTTATTTTATAGGCCAGTCGACAGCCGTTGGTCATATCAGGCAGTCACAAAGTGAAGCTAGAAACATTATACTTTTTTTTATTGTGAAAAAAGAAAACTGCTAACAATCTTTATTCCTTAAAACCTGTGACAAGATAATTTAAAAAAAAGAAAAAAAAATCAAAGCTGGTGGAACATCTCTGAACAAAGTCAATTTATTTCATGTCATTTGTAGCGTAACTTAAGGGACCATATTAGGTCCCGTTATTCTCAACAAAATGATTACCTACGATAAAGGAAAAATGCTAGCAAATGGGAAAAAAAAGAAAAAACAAACAAACAAACAAAATTTTGTAAAAACGCTCAGATTCCAGCGCTTTCAGGAACTGAAACATCACTTCAGGTGGAACATCTCTGAACCAGGAATTCAGCTGTAAAATATCTAAGACTGAAAAATCCACTCTTTATGAACATGGTTTATAGCAAGTAGCATATTCCATAGAACACACCTCGGAGCTGATGTGTGGGCTTAAAAACAAATGGATTTCGGACGTATTTGTTATCCTTCTGCGCATTTAATCTTTCTGCCAGGTCCTTGGTATGTCTGAGTTTCACGTTTCAAATCAGTGTGAAGATTTACGACCACAAATGGTTTCCGATGTGGCAAGGCATACAAAAGCTATGTCCGCCCCATTTTAGAGTACGCCTGCACAGTTCGGGACCCCTCCTCTGACAGACATGTAAAACAGCTGGAAGCGGTTCAGCGACGAGCAGCCCGCTTTGTGGTTTATAGATAGATACCACAACAGATCGAGTGTCACCGCCATGCTTGACCGACTCCAGTGGCCTTCACTCCAGCAGCGTCGAAGATCCAGCAGACTGGCCATGCTGTACAAAATACTCAATGACCAAGTTCACTTCGACAAAAGCCAGGATCCAACCTGCCCCTGTCAGACAGCGTAGGGGTAACCAACACCAACTCTGCCAGCTGCAGTGCCGCACCGACTATCGTCAGGCCGCCTTCCTCCCCAACACCATCAGGGACTGGAACAATCTGCCGGACCACCACCACTCTTGACACTTTTGTGTCAAGAGTTCACTGATCTCCTCTCCCCCCCCCCCTCCCCCATTGGGATCCCCTCCCCCCTACCCACCTTCCAATCCTCCCTCCCGCTGCGCAGACCCAGTTTTAGTATGCCAAAATAATCAACTTGATGACTGTGGGCATTATATCAAGAAGAAGAAGAAGAGGCAGTCAGGGAGAATGAAGAAGTCTATGTTTTTATTAATGACCATTTCTTTTCTTCTTCTTCTTCTTCTGCGGTCGATTTTAATTGGCTGTGTCAAATCTCCAATCCTGTCGCCACAATGAATCAATCCCACAGTCTTCGCAAGGTCTTGACGGCTGCCCCGAACGACCAGTTGAAGTACCTGGACTGACGCTGTTAAGCTCTGCAGTGTAAATGGAGCTGTCTGACGGAATATGTTCACAACATCTTCGAGAAGCAGCTGTTGAACAATCCGCAGCAGAAACAAATCTTCTCTTCAGGTTTGGAGCCTTTAGTACATATACTTTGGAATCTAGATTTTTAAAAAGTTCGGTTTTTTAAAAACTTTTCGACCCAGCATAGTGCTGTTGAAGCCTTTGTGATAAGAGAGACCAGAACAGAGTCGGTCTGGTGCGTAGGCAGTCCATAATGGGTCGTCAGGACGTTTGGACGAATCACACATCATCACTCCGGGAACTATGTCTGTACTGTCTAGAGGAGGAAGAATGCAACTTCATGAGGAGGACGAAGTAGACATATATATATATATATATATATATATGTGTGTGTGTGTGTGTGTGTGTGTGTGTGCGTGTGTGTGTGTGTGTGTGTTTAGCTTTAGAGCCCAGCCGACCGCAAAGAGCAATATCAGGACTGTCACCCCGTCAAACTCAAAACAGATTAAACAAAAAAAATCACCACCAATGCCACCACCATAAAACTCGCTAAAAACTTTTTTAACGTGATTTAAAATCTTCTGTAAAAAAAAAAAAAAAAAAACAAACACGTAAGATCAGATGGAAAACTTTAATTTCTTTCAAAAATTCAAATATCGCATCAGGTGGGGTATCTCTGAATAGGGTTTTCATGGAGTCTATTGTAATGTAGTTGTGTCTGAAAGCACGCGGGTCCCAACACTCTGCAAGAACCTATTTCATTGTGAGTGGTACATCGAAAGGAATGCACCACAGAGCTTCTGCACCTTTTAAGAGATAAGAATGAGGACTGGTCTTTGTTTCAAACGAAACAAGCCTGTTTCTTCTTTACGGCTGCCCGTGGAAGACGGTAGAAACTCTTTCAGGTTTGGACGGATTTGAAACAGTTTGTGATCTCTGTCTGCGAGTTCCGTTCCTCTTGCCAGAGGTCTTTGACATAAACCTGGGCTTGGATTCAAGATCGATGTGAGGGATAGAGAATGTGCTCGACTCTTTCCTTGTGGCACTCTAGGCAAGTTGATCAACGCGGGGGCGTCCAATTTCACCTATTCCAGTTTCACCTACGCTTTGTTATTCAAATTAGCAAGATGGCTGTCCCTAACCCGTGCAGTTTCACCTACTCAGTTGTTCCCCTACTTTTTTACAGACTTTGCTTAAAGTCCAATTTCATCTACCTCGGGATTGGCAAGCCGTCAAATTTCACCTACGACCTGTGGACCTGTGAACTGTATTTTTCTTGTTCTCTCTCTGCATGTCTTGCCCACTTTCATTTTTCAATGTGAAATTGACTCGGTCTTTTCTCATAACTTCACTGGCTCGTACTTTATAAAAGTGTTTGAAATGTGAAATTTACTCAATCCCTTCACTGACTCATGCACATGGTTCATTTGTCTTCTCTGCAACCATTGAGCATGAATTTGTCAGCACAAACAGAGGGGAGCGAAAATTCATTCTGGATGGTCACATCTTTGGTTGAGGTGTGCGGTGAGTGAAAGACTGATGCCATGACTGAACAGACGAGGGATGAGAGGTGAGTGAGGAGACGAATGATTCTCGCAATAATGTCAGCTGATGAACACTACCATATATGTGAATGTGATATCTATGTACAGTCTTAAAAAGTAAAATAAAGTATTTTTTAACTGAAAGGCGTTGCTTTCACGTGTATGTTTACCCATGCTTAATGCGTTGGTAGGCTGTCGGTCGGTCCCTCGTATAGCGCAAAAACCACAGTAGGTGAAATTGACCCTTAAGATACATCACAGTAGGTGAAATTGGCCTACCTGAGATCGTAGGTGAAACTGGAATAGGTGAAACTGGAATAGGTGAAATTGGAATAGGTAACACTGGAATAGGTGAAATTCGATGTCCCCGATCAACCAACTTGTTGCCTCGAATGGCCACATGACTGGGAACCCAGCAAAAACTACAGCGTAGAGAGAGAGAGAGAGAGAGAGAGAGAGAGAGAGAGAGGGAGAGATTGTGTGTGTGTGTGTGTGTGTGTGTGTGTGTGTGTGTGTGTGTGTGTGTATGTGTGTGTGTGTGTGTATGTGTACACCTTATGGCCCAGCAGACGACAAAAGGACCAGGGTGACATTCCAGGGTGCCTTTGGCTGTTACTCATAATCCTCTAAAACCCTCCATTGAGAACCTGGCTAGAAGAACGACGACACTTTCACAACAGTCCTAAAATACGAAAAGCTGTTCTAGTACCACCAACTGCCGTGGGGCAGGAACTGCCCTCTGCTCTCCAATCTGCAGTCCAAAGAGACACAGGATGTTTTAAATGCCAGAAAAATAAATGCGTAATATGTTTAGAACACTTGGTGCAAAGCAAGTCTTTTACCAACTCCAGAACAGGAAAAAAAAATGTGCCATCCGAGACAGGTTGGACTACAAGAGCAGCAATGTTATACCTTTTATTCTATGACAAATACAACATGCTCAGTATGTGAGCGAAACCAAAAATTCTCTGAAAAACCAGATTTTATCAACATAGATCTAATAAAACAAACAAAAAAAAAAGAACACTGGTACTTTGGTCATCCAACATTTTAATCAACTGCAATAAGTCAGAGATGTTCCTTACATCCTAATTGAACCAGGTTTTATATAACACGTGAACACCGCTCTTTTGCCCGTAAAATCCTAGAATAAAAACGTTTACCTCTTTCGGTTGATAGGGGCATGCAATCGCAAAATCCGTCTCTAAATAGTGCAAAAAAAAGTTGTACTTTTTATTCCTTAGAGACTTTTCACCTTACAAAACAGTTCACCTACGTGGTGTTAGTTGACGTCTAGGCAAATCGACTTTTTGATAGCAAAAATGCAAAAAAAAAAAAAATGTATTTAAAAAAAAAAAAGTCATGCCTATTCCCACCCCTTTCAATTTACCATGCTATTCTGTACTGGAAGACCAGCATGCAAGTCCAGCCATCATCATTTTGTCCCTTCAATTCAGGATTACAGCCCAGTCAACTACGAAGATACATAGCAGGGCTGTCATCTCATCGAAGGCAAGTCTGCGTGTCTAAAAAAAACAAACATTTTGTAAACCCACGCAACAGTGTCTTAAAATCCCCTCCACGAAATGTTAGGTCTAATGAAGAAAAAAATGTATCTTTCCTTCAGGAACTCAAAAACGTGGCATCAGGTGGAACATATCTGAACAAAGTTTTCATAGAGTTCGTTTTGTAATATGCCTGACATCATGTACGACCCAACCCCTGAAAGAATGTTTTATAGTGAATGGTACACCACACGCAATGCACCAAAGAGCTTCTTTCACCTTATAACAGATACCAAGTGGATGTAAGAAGAATGGCATTATAATCGTCGCAAAATCACTTCTTCATGGCCACTAATGGCAGATGACAAACTTGTAGCGTTCAGTATGCTTTCACAGTGTATCCATCTGCGTTTTCCAGTCCTCGTGCCAGAGTGTAAATTTGAATAAAGATTTATGATCAAAAAAACGGGTAGTGTTTCATTTGCTCTGAAAAAAAAAAAATCTCACTCAAGATTTTGCCAGTTTCTGCTTCGCTTTCAGTGGCCTGTAAATGCCGACTGCAGAACACAAAAAGCACAAAAAGCGCAGTGTATTGTTGGCGACATTAAGTATCTTGTCAAGATCGTGAAGGACTGTCAAGGACTTTCAGCCAACACGGCGTTCAAGTATTACACAAACCAATGAATTCCATACGATCACCGGTCACAAAAGTCAAGGACAGAACAGAGTTGGAAAAGAAAAGTGGTGTGGTGTATCACATTCAGTGTGGGGAGTGCAGGGAGGACTATATTGGAGAAACTGGTCGGCCTTTGAAAACAAGGCTAAAAAGGCTCACATTGATGAGGTTCACAGTGATGAACATGATGAAGATAACATCACAGACAGTGACACGAATGATGGGGAAATGTACAGGAAGATGTGAACCGAAGCAGTGACACAAATGATGATGATGATGATGATGAAGATTATGTTGATGATGATGATAAAAATGATGATGATGATGATTATGATCATGATGATGATGATGCAACTGTCACAAATTATGATGGTGATGATGATGATGATGATGATGCCGTTGCCGTTGTCGCAAATGATGATGATGATGATGACGATGATGATGATGACGATGATGATGATGATGATGATGAAGATGAAACAGAAGATGATGAAACACGGCATGATGATGCTGATGATATTTCAGACTGCATGCTGGAAGGTAGAAAGGAAATTCCTAATGGAAAATTGACTTTAGAATCATTGACGATGATTCTAGAAAGTGCTGCTGAATCTGATGGCATTCAGCAAGTGCCCGATGGAAAGAAAAACAATATATATTTTATGATTGATAATGAAAGAAATTAGACCAGAAGAAATGTGGGCAAAAGATCACTGTTCTGTGACGGTAGGGGAGCCTGGGTACCAGGCTCAACTAGCAAAACAACAATCATGCTAAAAGAAGGAAAACAGGACAGTCGTGAAAAGGGGGCGGGATCTATTTCATGGCTAAGATGAAGATCGGGTTGTCTTTTATGAAGCTGTTGAGCCGCAGCCCGCTGAAAAGAGCCTGATGACATTGTATAGATATTACGCTAAGAATAAAGCAGATCCCTCATACGTAAAGCTAAGATGAAAGATCGGGTTTGTCTTTTATGAAGCTGTTGAGCCGCAGCCCGCTGAAAAGAGCCTGATGACATTGCATAGATATTACGCCAAGAGTAAAGCAGATCCCTCATACGAAAAGTGAGTTTTCGTGGATGGAATCCACATCAGGCTCATTAGCAAAAATTGCTTGCCACGAATACAAGGGTATGTGCCCCCTTTCGATCTGCCGTGGCAGAACGACCCACGGGTAACCCAGGTGCATACATGCGCATGCCCCCTTTAGAAATGGAAAGAGTAAAGAAACAATTGCAGTCACAGAGCGGTAGGGAGGTGTATGCCCCGAGTGACATACCCAGTGGAGCCAGAAACAAGCGACAGCTTTACAATGCAAAAGGCAGAACTAAGCAAAAACATACTGGTGCAAATGTCAATTTTGCAGATCAGTTGGCATCAATGGAAGAGATGCAAGTGTCACTGCCCTTCATTAAATTGATTGTGCAACCAGAAGGCAAGATGCCTAGCATCATTTTGTACACAAACGATCGTATGGCTGATCTTCAGAGATTTTATTGCCCCCCTCTGACCGCCGAGTCAACTGTGCTTGGGACAGACAAGACATTCAGTCTATCTCATTTGTATGTAACTGTCACCGTCTATAAAAACTTAACAAAGAAAAGGAGGGATAGTGGGGATCATGCCGTTTTCAGTGGTCCCATGTACCTCCACGGAGCGAGTGACAGTAATACGTACTTCGAGTTCATTCATCACATTGCTGGTCAACTGTCACTTGCAAACAAAACGCTTGTACTCGGAAAGTGATGATGAGAAATCACTGACCTGGGCTTGCACACAGCACATAGAGAGGAATTTGAAAAACATGCTTTCAGACAAAGCTGGAATGTCAAAAACAGACAGAAACAAACTAATGAAAGATATTTTGGTGAAAGTGGAATTTTATCTGCATCCACTGACTCAGATGAGTTTCCTGACAACATGCACTTTCTGGGTGAGATGATGCCGACTCAAGTGAAGAAGCATTTACGTCGGATTACTGCCCAGCTTGCTGAGAACGTGAAAGCTATGCAGCACCCCACACTCAAGTTTGCCCAATCCAATGTGGACAAACGACAATGCTGAGAGCATAAACCACGTTCTCAAGCAAGCTGTGGACGGGAAAACCTTGAAGCTGGTACCTCTCATTCAGAAACTGCACGCTGTTTTGAATCTCAGTTCAGCGAGGTCAGAAGAGCAATTGTGGGCACAGGAGAATGTGAGCTTGTAGATAGCTTCAAAGCATTTGAAGTTAACGAGATCTATGGCTCCAGAAGTCAAAAGCTTTCAAGGCCAACGCTTCAGAAAATTAATGCTGAAGAACGTTGACAAAAAAGTGACCCGGTCAACAGTGGGGCAAAGTTGCTCTTGCCCCTACTCACGAGGGGGAAAAAAAAGCCTGGACAACTCAAGAGAAAAGGAAATGCAAAAACCACCTCCTGGCCAAAGCGAACAAGATTAGACTCGACACAATTGTAAACATGAAGAAGAAAGAGACAGGATAGCAACAATAGTTTACAGGTGTTGAAGATAGTGGTTAGGCTAATGAAGATGATATTGAAGGTATTAGTATTGATGACTATGATATTTTAACACGACTTGCGCATTATTGATATGTGTCACCATTCCAAATTTTGTGATTCTAGGTCAAGCCAATTTCCAGTTATTGCTTCCCGATGGTTTTCTATCTCTAGTATTTTCCCCGTCAAACTTCAGCTCGGTTACAGAAGGGAATGAGGACGTTCTCACGGCTCTGACTCACAAGGAACATACAATACAGAGCCATCAGATTTCAAATCATTGGCAGAGTTCATTTTGGCGGGTTAAGGCTTTTACATAAGCGGTGAGCGAAAGGAAATCTTTCCACTGTCAATCCCTGAGTTTGGCGGCCCCTTATTCAAAATTCCACTAGACGATGACAGCTTCCCTTCCAATGAGATTCTGTTCGTCATATGTTATAAATAACATGCAAATTTGTGTGGCATGGTGGCATTCGTATAGTATTTTGAGCGTTTTCTAATTCAGTTCACACCGGTTAAAGACGAGAAAATTAAAAAAAAAAAAAAAAACGGACAGAAAATGTTCTATTGGGATCAAGCGAGGGCCATGGAATTCAACTTGTTTTGCCAACATAAAATTTGTGAACTTACCAAACGCGCAGACGCGCCGCCTCGTATTTGACCGTTAGCCGACGTCTGGTGTAAAACGCCGGGCGAACTGCTCAGATGCAACAGCCTCCGTCGAAGGCATTGACGGACTTCGTTCGTTTCAGGGTTGAACATGTAGTTATCGCTAACGAGTTTTTACAAGCATCTACGATGTAAAATCTTTTCAAGGACAAATATTGAAACCTGGTGATGCAAACGTTGACATTTTGTATTTTCAAGTTCCATTTATCAAAAAAACAAACAAAAAAAGCATGTGCTAGGTAGCGCTTTAGCTAGTGTGTGTGTGTGTGTGTGTGTGTGTGTGTGTGTGTGTGTGTGTGTGTGGTGGTTTTTTTTATTTTTACTTCCTGGCGAAAAATACATTTGTTTTCTCTCATGAACTGAGTTTAGAGGCTTAAGCGCTAATGCAGAGGGTGGTTTCCAAACTGAGATCGGTGTGCAGTATGTAGCAGCGGATTTTGTAAAAATGGAGGGAAGGAGGGGGGAAACCAGCATATAGTTTGTAAACATGGAGGTAGAGGGAGGGCGGGGGGGGGGGGGGGGGGGGCAGAGAGGCAGATTTTATATTTAAAAATAAGCCGTTGGATGAACAAGGTTTGCAAAGTTTTTTAAGATCTTGGACAGGTGGGGGGGGGGGGGGGGGGGGGGGGGGGGGGGGGGGGGGGGGGGGAGGGGGGGGGGGGGGGGACATGGCGCATAGTTTGCAAGAGAGGAGGGGGAGACATGCAGAGTTTGTTACAATGGAAGAGGGGTTGGGATGGGAAGGTGGGAAGGGGGAAGGGGAGGATGGGGATTCCACGGGAGTCGATGAGGTGCCTTGGGAGTCATCTTGTCAGATAAGAAGTACATATGAACTACCTACTCACGAATCCATTTTTTCCATTGAGAAGGGTGGGGGGGGGGGAGAGTCCGGGAGCACCCCTGAAGTTGCCCCTGGGCTTGCTCATAGAAGTTACAAGAAAAGTCATGAGAGAGAAAGAGAGAGAGAGAGAGAGAAGAGAGAGAGAGAAGAGAGAGAGAGAGAGCTTTGGACACGCTAGTTCACTTTGTGTTCTGGTTTCGCTTCATCTCTCCCGAAATTCTTTGTAGATAGATGTCTTGGAGATAAATAGAATGAGGTACGAAGGTCACCGAATGTGTACGAGCGCGCATGCTTGTTCGTTTGTGTGTGTGTGTGTGTGTGTGTGTGCGTGTGTGTGTGTGTGTGTGTGTGTGTGTGTGCTTTTCTATATAAACGTGAATTGGTATAATTGAGCAGACAGACAGACAGACAGACAGACAAGCAGCCAAAAAGACAGGCAGGCAAACAATCCACTCGTTAAGCACACACACACACACACTCCCTTGGTTTCTCCCCTTGTGTGGTTTCTCTTTTCAAAGAGGACTTGTTGACAGGCACACAAAAGAGACGCGAAAACATCAAAGTCAAAAACTCATTCTTCTTATGGAAACGTTTTCCAAGTCACTCTCCGTACCCAACCTGGTTTCACAAAGGTCTGTCTTTTTTTTCTTCTTGTTTTTTTTTTTTTTCAAATAAAAGATCAGATTTCTTTTCCGGTGATCTGGTTCCAGTATGAACTACAGGACTTCAGAAGTGATGTCATCCTTCCACCACGACTTAACAGGTTCTACATGTGACATACATCGAGCAAACTGGTCAGCCGTATCGTTATCCTCGTATGGTACAGTGTCAGCAATGTTATCCTTAGGCGAGTATCTTAAACTGTTGTTGTTGTTTCATTGTTTTTTTGTTGTTTGTTTGTTTTTTTTTATGCTGCGTAGGCCCTCTTTTGATAGTTTAAACAAAAGAATAGTACTAAAACAACAACAAAAGCAACACAACGAAAACAACAACAACATTTTGATAATGATAATATAAAGAGAGATGATGATGATGATGATGATGATGATGATGATGATGATGATGATGATGATGACAATAATAATAATGATAATAATGATGATACATTTTTTTCTCATAGAAGTATTTCATGTCAATACCGGCACGTACTTGAATGAAATGAACTTTTCATATGAGAAGATTAAACAAGTCAAGTCTTCTTCGTCCCATGAAGTTAAAAACATTCCGAAATGATTCTTGCGATCAAGTTTAAAAATGTATCGTGAGATTAAAAAACAAATGCGCCGTTATCATTGGTTGTCCATTTTATTATCATGAAGTTCTCTCAAACATCTGTTATCGTCTTTTGGACATGTTTTAACGTTTCCCTGGCATCACACGCTAATAATCCCGACCCCCCCCCCATTCCCCAGTTCATTATTTCTGTTTACAATAGTGACGATATCTCCTACAGTTTGCTTTAAGTTTTACAGTTACTGTTTTAGCTTTTTAAAAAAAGTAAAGAAAAGAAAAGAAAAAAGAAGACGCAGTGCCATTACTCACACACACACACACACACACACACACACACACACACACACCACACACACACACACCACACACACACACACACACACACACACACAGAGAAGGGGTGGGGAGAGGGAGGAAGAGGACGCGCGAGAAAACGAGAGAGAGAGAGAGAGAGAGGAGGAGAGAGAGAGACGGAGAGAGAGAGAGAGAGGAGAGAGAGAGAGAGAGAGAGAGAACGCAAACACACAAACACGCACAGCATAGCCACTCTTTCCTCCATCTCCCTAACACGAGCTCTCCATCCCTCTTATACCTCAATCGCTGGCTGTATCCTTTGCCCTCAATGCTTAGAAATACATCTGCGCTTTAAGAATCAGCGTCACCATTTTTCCTCAAAACACAGCAGGTTCCTGTTTGCAGCCCAGCAAATCAAGCTTCCCCAAGTCAGGGTTGCCGCCGGAAGGGCACAAGCCGGAGTACACTCAGCCTAGAAACTCGGCTTTTCTCATAGAAACTTTTTGCGTGCGTGGTAATAAACATTTTATTCCTTTCTCTTTTTTTCTGAAAAACGCAAGGACATGAATCTTGAAGATCAGAAGAAAGAGTAAAAGGGGAGAGGGGAAGAGGGAGCGAGGGGTGAGGAGGGAGGGGGGAGAGAGAGAGAAGGGGGGGGGGGGGCACGTAGGGAAGGGGGAGAATCCAAGATTATCATAACCCTGAAAATGATAGCAAAAATAATGACAACAACAACAACAGCAAAACAACAATACAATAATAATAATGATAGTAATAATATAATGATGATAATAACAACAATGTAAATGATCATAATAATGTTAATAATAATAATGATGATAATAAGGATGATGATGATGATAATAATAATAATAATAATAATAGCATCACAACAATTACAACAATACCCACAACAATGGCAACAACAAACTGACTACCAAGTAACAACAAAAAAAAAAAGGTGAAGAAAAAGTGTGTGCCTCATAGTAACATTTTGCCCACCCTGTATAAACAGTTACGGTCCGTCCATATTTTATTCAGAATAAAAAATCTGTTTCTACGTGAAACCTTTTTTCTCTGGTCCAGTTCTCGTACGAGAAGTTTAAAAGGTCAGGTTAAAAGAATAATCCGCACTCACTTTGACTATTTTAAAACAAACTGACGAGAAAGAAATGGTCATCGCCATTATTTTGACGTCATTGTGATTAATGATGTCGTCATAAAAATAAAACATGTTGTTCCCCTGTGTGCACTTTCCCCCGGTTAAAAGCGTTTAGATTATAATGAAAACGTTAAGAAGACTCTATCTTACAATGTACTTGAGATAACCTCTCATTTTTTTTTTTACTCAAAGAAATGACAAGGCAGTCATGCTTTCACACACACACACACACACACACACACACACACACACACACACACACACGCACGCACGCACGCACGCACGCACGCACGCACACACACACACACCACACCGCCACCACCACCACCACCACCTTCCCATCTCTACTCCCACCCCACCCACTTCTGCATCATAGGTCATTTTTCTCTCCTTTTTACTCACACCCCAAGCCTGTACCCTCACCCCCTTCAGTATTTCCTGCTTCTCGACGTTTCTCTGTCCAAGGGCCGTCACTCTCTGTGACGTCTCCGTTCAAGGGCCGCCACTCTGTCACATATCAGTCAAAAACAACATCCTATTAGCATGTTGACAGTTATAATTTGTTTCATTGTTAATTCGTTTTATGCAAGTAAGTATGAAAGTTGATATGATATTTAGAGTACTGCCGAAACAATTCTTGTAATAATTTTGATTTCATTACCATATGTGTTACCCGCTTTCAGTTGGGGACTTTGGCCTGCACTGAATAAAGTATTCGTATCTCAGTCCAAGGGCCGTCACTCCATGTCACATCTCTATCCAAAGGTAACCATTCTCTATCATATCTCTGTCCAAAGGCCGTCACTCTCTATCACATCTCTGTCCAAGGGCCGTCACTCCATGTCACATCTCTGTCCAAAGGCCGTCACTCTCTGTTAATCTCTGTCCAAGGGCCGTCACTCTCTGTCACATCTCTGTCCAAGGGCTGTCACTCCATGTCACATCTCTGTCCAAGGGCCGTCATCCATGTCACATCTCTGTCCAAAGGCTGTAACTCCATGTCACATCTCTGTCCAAGGGACGTCACTCTCTGTCACATCTCTGTCCGAGGGCCGTCATCCCATGTCACATCTCTGTCCAAGGGCCGTCACTCCATCTCACATCTCTGTCCAAAGGCCGTCACTCCGTCACATCTCTGTTCAAAGGCCGCCACTCCATGTCACATCTCTGTCCAAGGGCCGTCACTCCATATCACATCTCTGTCCAAAGGCCGTCACTCCGTCACATCTCTGTTCAAGGGCCGTCACTTCATGTCACACTTCTGTCCAAAGGCTGTCACTCCATGGCACATCTCTGTCTAAAGGCCGTTACTCTCTGTCAAATCTCTGTCCAAAGGCCGTCACTCTCTGTCACATCTCTGTCCAAAGGCCGTCATTCCATGTCACATCTCTGTCAAGGGCCGTCATTCCATGTCACACCTCTGTCCAAAGGCCGTCATTCCATGTCACATCTCCGTCCAAAGGCCGTCAGTCTCTGTCATATGTCTGTCCAAGGGCCGTCACTCCATGTCACATCTCTGTCCAAAGGCCGTCACTCGCTGTCACATCTCTGTCCAAGGGTCGTCACTCTCTGTCACATCTCTGTCCAAAGGCCGTCATTCCATGTCACATCTCTGTCCAAGGGCCGTCACTCTCTGTCATATCTCTGTCCAAGGGCCATCACTTCATGTTCTCTCTCTCTCTGTCCAAAGGCTGTCACTCCATGGCACATCTCTCTGTCCAAAGGCCGTCACTCTCTGTCACATCTCTGTCCAAGGGTCGTCACTCTCTGTCACATCTCTGTCCAAAGGCCGTCATTCCATGTCATATCTCTGTCCGAGGGCCGTCATTCCATGTCACATCTCTGTTCGAGGGCCGTCACTCCATGTCACATCTCTGTCCAAAGGCCGTCACTCTCTGTCACATCTCTGTCCTAAGACCATCACTCTCTGTCACATCTCTGTCCAAAGGCCGTCACTCTCTGTCACATCTTTGTCCAAAGGCCGTCACTCCTTCCCCACATCTCTGTCCAAGCGCCGTCACTCCATGTGTCACATCTCTCTGTCTAAGGGCCGTCACTTCATGTTCTCTCTCTCTCTGTCCAAAGGCTGTCACTCCATGTCACATCTCTGTCCAAGGGCTGTCACTCTCTGTCATATCTCTGTCCAAGGGCCGTCACTCTCTGTCACATCTCTGTCCAAAGGCCGTCACTCCATGTCACATCTCAGTCCAAAGGCCGTCACTCTCTGTCACATCTCTGTCTAAGGGCCGTCACTCTCCGTCATATCTCCGTCCAAAGGCCGTCACTCTCTGTCACGTCTCTGTCCAAGGCCGTCACTCCATGTCACATATCTGTCCAAAGGCCGTCACTCCATGTCACATCTCTGTCCAAGGGCCGTCACTCTCTGTCACATCTCTGTCCAAAGGCCGTCACTCTCTGTCACATCTCTGTCCAAGGGCCGTCACTCCATATCACATCTCTGTCCAAAGGCCGTCACTCTCTGACACATCTCTGTCCAAAGGCCGTCATTCCATGTCACATCTCTGTTCGAGGGCCGTCATTCTCTGTCACATCTCTGTCAAAGGCCGTCACTCTCTGTCACATCTCTGTCCAAAGGCCGTCACTCTCTGTCACATCTCTGTCCAAAGGCCGTCACTCTCTGTCACATCTCTGTCCAAAGGCCGTCACTCTCTGTCACATCTCTGTCCAAAGGCCGTCACTCCATGTGTCACATCTCTGTCCAAGGGCCGTCACTCCATGACACATCTCTGTCCAATGGCTGTCACTCCATGACACATCTCAGTCCAAAGGCTGTCACTCTCTGTCACATCTCTATCCAAAGGCCCGTCACTCTCTGTCACATCTCTGTCCAAAGGCCGTCACTCTCTGTCACATCTCTGTCCAAAGGCCGTCACTCCATGTCACATCTCTCTGTCCAAGGGCCGTCACTCCATGACACATCTCTGTCCAATGGCTGTCACTCCATGACACATCTCAGTCCAAAGGCTGTCACTCTCTGTCACATCTCTATCCAAAGGCCGTCACTCTCTGTCACATCTCTGTCCAAAGGCCGTCACTTTCTGTCACATCTCTGTCCAAGGGCCGTCACTCCCTGTCACATCTCTGTCCAAGGGCAGTCACTCCATGTCATATCTCTGTCCAGGGGTCTTCACTCTCTGTCACATCTCTGTCCAAAGGCTGTCACTCCATGTCATATCTCTGTCCAAGGGCCGTCACTCTCTGTCACATCTCTGTCCAAGGGCTGTCACTCTCTGTCATCTCTGTCCAAAGGCCGTCACTCTCTGTCACATCTCTGTCCAAAAGCCGTCACTCTCTGTCACATCTCTGTCCTAGTGCCGTCACTCCATGTCACATCTCTGTCTAAGGGCCGTCACTTCATGTTCTCTCTCTCTCTGTCCAAAGGCCGTCAGTCCATGTCACATCTCTGTCCAAGGGCCGTCACTGTCTGTCATATCTCTGTCCAAGGGCCGTCACTCTCTGTCATATCTCTGTCCAAAGGCCATCACTCACTCTCTGTCACATCTCTGTCTAAGGGCCGTCACTCCCTGTCACATCTCAGTCCAAGGCTGTCACTCTGTCACATCTCTGTCCAAGGGCCGTCACTCTCTGTCATATCTCTGTCCAAGGGCCGTCACTCTCTGTCACATCTCTGTCCAAGGGCCGTCACTCTCTGTCACATCTCTGTCCAAGGGCTGTCACTCCATGTCACATCTCTGTCCAAGGGCCGTCATCCCATGTCACATCTCTGTCCAAGGGCCGTC
>JADBJO010011682.1:59186-62980 GCA_016801955.1 Conus betulinus | reverse complement strand
AACCGGACAAAAGGGACGTGAAGGAGATACTATATTGCCCTGCAGACATCAGGACAGTTTCATGCCCAGAACATGAGCATCAGTACACGGAGCTGAGGGACGAGCTGATGCAAGAATCGGGACCTACACTGCAACTTGTTCGTGGCCTTGACCACTGGCAGGGTAAGGGGACCGTCAATGTTAACTAGAATTTCATAGTCATGCAATGGGCAGTGGTATTTTTGACCTCTTCACATTCCATCATCACTGTCCAATACAGTGGATGGGAAGGTCTGTCATTCGAAACAGACCGGGATGTCATGTTGCCCCCCCTCTTCGGGATTCTTTGGTGGTCAAGGCAGTTCATACATTCAGTTGTGTTGTGTTGCAACGTGTGTAGCCGGCTAGGCGCATTACACTCACCAGGTACCAACAGGGTCAGTGACCGTATGCCGGCACGGAGTCGTCGGTTTCATTGCATAATGATATGAGCCGAACCTGTTCAGAATTCAAATCGGATAAGAACAGGGAGCCCATTGAAGAGAGGTTGACCTGTCTGTACCGCGCAGCCTGCTCCTCGCAACGGTACACCTGGACAGCGAAACGTTTCCGTTTGATTCATCCCAGGCAGCGAAAACAGTTGGTTGCCACAATACGAATGTGGGCACCACACTGACCACTGGAACAGTCAATGGTTCACACATGGATGAGATACCCGAAAGATTCATCATCGCATCCGGAACCTCTGTCGATACAAAGTTACACACAGGGTGATGCTAACAACCGTTCATCATGCGTGTAAATAAAGGTGTAGGCGGACCGTGGTACTGGTGAGTAATGCGTTCTGTTCGTCAGAAAAGTGGGAACAACGGTGCAGGAGTATCCGTTTTTGACAAAAATTCTTTTGTACAAAGTGATGGCCCACAGGCAACCAATGGTATGTCACTTATGGCCCTCATTGGCATATAGTCATGAGTCGTTGTGGCTTCTCATGGAGAGAGATGCAGGAGGTTAAAACACAAAATAGTCTTTGAAGGGGAGGGCTAACAACTTGCATAACATGGACTGTTATTGAATGTAGAAGTACACATTTGTATTAACATGTTTTTTGAAGATGCAATCAACTCGTTACAAAATTTGAATTAAACATCTCACATATTGAATCATATTTCAGAGCATGATAAAGCACTGTTTTGCCTTCACGATGCTCACAATTTGCTATATATTGACGCAGAGGCGTTTTGAAGATGGATAATGTTCACGGAATAGAATGCTACGTTTTTGCATGTTCTCATTCTTTGAAGACCATAATTTAAGTTATGCACGCAGGGTAGGAGAGGTCAGTGTACCTCCAGTGAAACGCAGTAGTCAGTAGTTGTTTCGTTGAGGTCCGTTTTACAACTGTCATTGAGAAATTTGGCACAAGTTTTTTAAAACGTTTTTAAACGGCCTCTACAGACCAGTCCAGTGTGTAAACTTGATCAAGACTGACGGAACAAAACTCTGCTTCTTTGAATAAATATTGAGATAATTTTCTCAATGTTCACACTCGCGCCAAAGCATGCAAACATTGACAACATAGTTTATCTATTGGTTTACATGTCTCCCATGGGGTCTACTGCTTTTAGGTAAAGTCGTAAAACGTTTCTAAAACATTCTTAGTCAAAATCTAACATTAATGAAACAAGTGTGAATATGGGAGTGACACATTTTCCATGTGAACTCGTTTTGAAGACCAATGTTTTAAACATGCTTTGACAGACGTTCACATTCTCGTCCTCGTGATGTTGTTGAATGGTCTGGGTTTTTTTTACCCACTAAACAAACGTTTGGTTTTACCTTCCATTTTACAGATGATGCAGTGTTAGTGCAAATAATATATTAAAACGTGGTAGCTGATCATTTTGTTGTGTGTGTGTAACAATCATCGCAGGAAATATAGAGAAACATAAAGAAAATTATGCTGGTTGGCAGGTCTCGGTTCAAATGAAACAAACTATTTATTTAAATCATACTATCAATAGAGTCTGAGTAGCATCTGAAACTTAAATAATTCGCCTCAGCTTGGACAGCTTTTTTAATCAGGGACAGAACTTCACATATTATCAAACCATATTACTCTGGAAACATTGTCACTTTGCCACTTCACGTGTGGACAGCTTTTCGTATCAGGTCTCTGAAGATGATATTTTTGCTGTTTTTTTTTTTTCATCTCTCTTCAATGGAAATCTGTAATTAGGTTTTAAATACGTAACTAATTACTTATACCGATCATGTGTGCCCTTACAGCTTATAACAAAACATAATAGTTTTGATGTTTTTTTGATGATAGTTTTTGAGGTTTAGTCTAGTAGCCATTAAGTTTTGATGTTGTATTGCCACCATTTTTTTTGTCCCTAAGTGTTTCATAATCCATCATGGTTTGTCAGGTGTCCAAAGGAGAGGTGGTAGGCAACCCAAAAGCATGACAAATACGAGTGCAAGAAAAAAAATGACAACGATATATATATATATATTTCCCTTCCAACAACCTCCCCCCCCCTTACCCCTCGCCCTCTCTCATTGTGCGCGCCCAGCCGGTTTCTCGGGTGAGCTCTCTCTCTCTCTCTCTCGCTCTCTCGCTCTCTCTCCATTGCTCTCCCGCTTGGGGTCTTTTCTCTACCTATTTGGATCGTGTTCCCGTAGCTTACTACCCTTCCACCGTGTATTTGCTCTAAAACATTGGGAACTGTGGTGAACTGTTTTTTTAGAAAAAAAAGTCCGTGTGAACGGAGGTGCTACATGCAATTCAGCATTAAAAGTCCCTTAGGAAGGCCAGCAAGGTCGAAATATTGGGAAAATATTTTACGTGATTGTTGTTTACTTCTTTGTTTGGCTATATATATAATATATATATATATATATATTAATATATATATAGCATATATATATTAGATATATATACATATATAGATTTATCAATCGTTTGTTAGTTCTTCTTCTTTTGTTTTCGCTTTTATGAATCTAGATTACAGAATGTTGCATTGTGCCAAAGTGAGACTCAGGGGATTCACATTTCCCTGATACAACGTGTTGTGCAAGCTTCTGGTCAAAGTTGATGAATTAGCCATGTTTACATGGTTGATTAGGGCAAGATATCTCCATTACAAATACCCTAAAAGCTGCCTATCCATTCTGAACCAGAACTGTTACAAAAATCTTAGGCATTGAGCAGGTGAGAAGCTCAAACAGATGTAAACTGCTTCATGATACGCCATTTCGCCTCCCATTGGGTGAAAGGAGAGGTTGGTACCATACCAAGAGTCCTCCATCTGAAGAAAAATGCATGATTTAGGTAGATTTACAAAAACCTAAAAAGAAAGATACAGGATTTCCAATCGCATACGCGTCAACCTATCCAGATCCATAAACTGTTCTAGCTTGTTCTATTATTCAACGGAGAATAATGAATTGCTTTTCTGACTGACTGGATGAAAATTTCAACTTTCTAATTGAGGAATCTATGTATGCAGCCATCCAGTGCCTGATCATGTGAGAGACTTTTACAGTTGATGACGATACATGAAGCTCAATACCAATATCCAAAATAAGGGGATAGGTTAACCACCACGCACAAGCCAGGGCCAGAAAGGGTATTCATAATAGGTGCCATATTCTTCATATTAAAGCACACTATGTTAACATAGACAACATGTAAGGAGAAAGTAAAACTCACACTGAAACATTAACAAATTATGGGATGAATAATCACCGTTTCAATGGAAAATCTATAACTGTATAAGCAAAAATTAGTATTGCAAATATCAGTGACTCTT
>JADBJO010011682.1:39186-54186 GCA_016801955.1 Conus betulinus | reverse complement strand
ACAAACAAACAACACTGCTACTTCTACTGCTGGATATACAGCTGCTACTTCTAGTAGTATTACTATCATTACCATCACTTTACTACCACCACCACCACCACCACCACCACACCACCACCACCACCACAATAACCGTCACCACTACTACTAAACTTCTGCTCCTACTGCTGCCACTACTACTACTTTTAGTAGTAGTAGTAGTAGTAGTAGTAGTAGTTATAGTAGTAGTACTGCTGCCCGCTAGCTGCTGTTGCTATTGCTAATAATTATAAGCATGGAATGTCGTAGTCCGTGCACACACACACACACACACACACACACACACACACACACACACACACACACACACACACACAGAGGGAGAGAGAGGGACACACTCACACACACACACACACACACACACACACACACACACACACACACGTAGGCACGCGTGCACACACGCATTCTCGTACGCACACACACATGTACGCACGCACGCGCGTGCGCTCACACACTCTCTCTCTCTCTCTCTCTCTCTCTCTCTCTCTCTCTCTCTCTCTCTCTCTCACACACACACACACACACACACACACACACACACACACACACACACACACACACACACACACACACACCTTGTCAATAAGAATCAAGGATACTGCAACCATTAAATCCACTGTAACAAGTTCAGTTTAGTTCCACATTTCTACGCTCTTTGTTTAAGGTTTTAAAGATAAGGGATTGTTTTGGGAGGAATTCTGTCAAGAGTTGCACAAGATAAACGAAATGAAATCCGCTTCATGGCGAGTCAATACTCTGCATAAGAAGTCAACATTCTCTGTAGGATATTGAATGGAAATATGCGGAAGTCTCACACGGTTCGTGTTTTTTTTTCTAAGAAAAGAATAAACCAAGGAGTCAAAAATGACCATGCAGTAAATATTCTCCATATCACTGACAAGTGAAGGCTTGATGCTCAGCGACTGTTATCGTTTTCTACGCACGGAAATGCTATTAAAGTATGACTGGTAATTTTTTGTTTTGATAATGAAAAGCTATGTTTGTATCGGTGCAGTCACAAAGCTTATTAAATACTGAAAAACGTTCAATGTGTTTTCTCTATGTGAATTACATGTTGGTCTCTTTATCGTGTTGTTCTGATTAGCACACTTTCCACTGCTGGTTGTAGCTAACAGCAAGTAAACTCGAGCTGGTGACAGGAGGAGGATGATAGCTGATAGCCAGTGATATCAAATGATGAGATAGTCAAATTTCTTCCTACAGGTCTATGGTTCTGTCTTCTTATTTGTCCATGAAGAGATGTAACTGAAGACAGAATGCGTTGTTGTGTCATGTACACCGTATTGCGCACACCTGTTTGAAAAATGTTTCTCTTTAATTCATCATTAAAAGCTACTGTAGACTCTAGCTCAAGAGGATGTTCAGTAAACCTTGAATTAACATTAGTAAGTGTCCCTTATGTAAAAGGTTCATAATGCAGACGAAGTCAAAACTACATAGAAAGTGTTCATGCTTCCACTCACACTCCCTGAGAGGGTTAGTGATTCGGTTAACAAGTTACCTTACCTGACAGGTTTTAGCAGTGTCAGTTAAGAATGCAGTGCAAGTAAAGCATGATTTTGGCTTGACTGCAAGAAAAGTATGATTTTTACACCTGATAGGATAACAGTGCTCACTGGCTGTCACTGAACTGGCTGGCTACGATAGAAGTCAGTGTCAGCAGAGGTGTTCGCGAGAGAAATTGGCCTCAACTGTTTTTATATTTCATAGGAGCTGTTTTTTAGAGATGCTATATGGGAGTCATCCTCAACTCTGTAGTACAACGTGTAATTGTACATCAAGGCATTAAATTGCCAGTATATGCCTAAACGTGGAAAGGAAATCGTAAGCATAAAAATTAACATGTTTCCGTGATTTTGGAAGCACACAAAAAGCAGAAAGAAAATATATCTAAAAGTTGAAAATGATTATTAAATAAAGTCTCGTTTTTCTCTGTTGTAGGGATTTTCCTCCGTCAAAAATAGTTGCCCCCTAGTCTTCTATATGACAACATAAAAAAGGATGAATTCGTGTAAGACAGTGGGGAAGTCTAAGACTGGAAGAAAATGAATGAAATGGATACTGACTGACTGAGGTCTCAGTTAGGTTGGGATGATTTAAGAGTGGAAGACTGTAACTACTAACTTGTGGCCTTAATGGGCAATGTCGGTGATTTGGTAATAGTATGGTCTGGTGACCAACTTGAAGAAATTGTATTTATGTGGCCTTGTTAGCGTCATCTGATAAAATCACTAGAAGGTCTTGTTGCCCCGAAAATAAAGCCTGTAGAGCTTGTTATGTTGATTCATGTGTGCTAATCTGTCATGATGTGTTGTCGTGAGAAAGACAAAGTGGCGAACGAAATTTCAGAAGAAATTATTGAAACTTTATTGTAAATATTTCTGCAAGAAGAGACTAATAACATACACAAGAACTCCAAAGAGAAAATGCCTCTTAACTGCATCTTCTCTCTCGTCTCTCTGTCTGTCACTCCAATGGTAACTCACCCCCTTGTCCTGTTGGGACTTATTCACTGTCAGATGCTGGCTATAATCAGATCATTGATAACTACACCACACAGCTTGAAAGATGTATGTAGCAATTCTAGCACATTCATCACAATGTCACATTTTTTTGGTCTTTTTTTTTTAAAAACAGTTATGCCAGACGGAAAAAGTGTAACTTCCATGAATCATTATGTAATTAGTGCGTAATCAGTTCATCCGACACTTTTTTGTGCATTGGTTGTGTTTTACACTAACTCCAAATTCTTTAACTTTTCTGTATTTCTTCAGTTCAAAGGATGAACATTGGTATGGAATCAAATCTCATGCAATTATACTAGGGTTTGGAACATTGTATATACATGCAGTTTGGCATAACTGTAGAAACTGTAACATACCAAAGGTCCAAGTCCATCAAAATAGTCATTACCAATACTTCGCGTCCTTTTAGCCCTTATGGAATTCCACTTTACAGAAATAACACTGATATCTTAATTGGTGTGTCATACATTTATCTATAAATTTGTATAGATGCTGGCATGTTGGAAGGTCGATTGGAGACAAACATCATAAATGCTATATAACTGCTGTTGATCTAATAGATCTGAATAGCATCTGCCCAGGTGTTGACTATCTCCTAACTCAGAACTACACAGACGACATGTTCCTGTGGGTCAATGCCTCAGACTGTGAAAACAATTTACCGCAGTTTACAGCACACCAGGGTGGTGTATGGGATGTGTGAGGGTTCCACCTCTTTCTGTAAAATGTGTGTGCAGGGCAGGGATGCTGGCCTGAGAGTTTATGTAAGACGTTTAGAATACGAATGTAATTCCAGTCAGTGGGAAGTGCACATAGGCTGCAGAGCTCGAACCTCTTGCTTGGGATGCAAAGTTAACTGCATGAGCCATTCTTTGGAAGAAACAGTCATTGATTTTAAAGAAAGTGACATATGTATATGCAACAAAAAACTATCCCCGAAATGAATTTGAATATTGAAAACATGGAATATTTTGATATAATTGTACAATATATCGCGGCATATTCTGGGTATATTACAGTGCCAGAACATGTACCTCGGCGACGTAAACGTGACAAACAATGCCATCTGAAGGTATCACAAAGATCTTTGTTATTACTTAGTATTCGTCAATCATGGCGTATTTCCTCTCATAAGACAGACTCTTATGGTTGTATGAGCGTAAGTTACAGAGAACCAAACGCAACTCGTCAACGTTCTGTAAGAATTGATACTAGAATTCATACCGTGCTTATCTTCTTCTTGTATCATATGCTCGAATTGATTATCTAAACCAGCCTGGCTGTAAACCATCCTACCTTAAGGCGTATTTTTCTGTCATTTCTGAGAGTGATGGACCACTAAAACTCCCTGGTGGTTTGTTTAACTGTTCTACTGGTTATTACACTAGATTTCAGGATCATGTGCATTGTAATATTAAACCCGAGTGTGAAGATGGACGGGATGAAACAGAACACTGTTCATTTAGTAGTCCTGGTTGTCGAGGGCTGGTGGCTTCACGTAACAAATGTTATGTATATGTAGTGGATAATCTTGCTGCAAGCGCTGATTTTAGATCCTCAGCAAAACGTCTCTGTCAAACAAGAAGTGGAAGAATTGCTTCTATAAAAACCAGAAATGAAAAACAAGACTCTCTGCATATATTTAAAAATTATTATATCTTTTTATGTCATGATAGGTTTGGAATCAGGATGGCATGTCCAGCCTTTCATGTATAGCAAATATCGTATATGGGAAGACAACACTGTGATCTACTTTATGGATCATTTCCAGTTCTATTATTATGTAGGCAGATTCACAGGTATGAGGACACCCTTAGGGTTTCATCTTTATTTAATGAAAATAAATATACTGGTTTCAGCAGGGCAGATGTTCTGTGTGAAACAAAATCAAAAGAAGCCACTGTGTTCTTACTCCTTGCGTAAAACTGCCTGAATTAACTACGACTTCTTATATCTTCACAAACACTCGCCAGGTTTTATCCGTTAGCCTTAACAGACATTTGATCCACACATTCTTTTGTGTATACAACGTTTATATTCTAAAATACGAGTTGAAGTACAGTGTCGTATGTCAGCAGACATGAATGCTGAACACAACGCCACAGTGTCTAATCCTGCAGTGTATGCCACTATCATGTTTACATGTGATGATGATATCATGGCAGTGCATTTCACTCTGGTGTGTGACTTTAAGGAGGACTGTCCAGATGCCAGTGATGAGTCATTCTGTGAGCATCCCTCATGTTCTGGTTTTCTGTGTCGGAATGGTCAATGTGTGTTAGACAGCCAACGTTGTAATGAATACTCAGACTGTTTCGACAACTCTGATGAGAAAAAGTGTCCAAGAAACAGAGCATTTATCAATGACCCAGGTGAACAACACTTATATATCAACTTAGATGGCACTGGTTACTTCACCCAGCAGATGATACCAGATGATGAGCCATGTCCAGAGAGTCATTATCGTTGCACAGCAGAGTGGCTGTACTGTCTCCCTGTCTACACTCGGTGTAATGGATTGTCTGACTGTGTTTATGGAGAAGACGAACAGGAATGCGAGTTGGAGACCTGTCCTCGTTTGTTTCAATGTCAAAATTCTGGAGTGTGTGTCCATGAAGATCATCTGTGTGATGGCTGGGGGCAGTGTCCACAGCGAGATGATGAACTGATGTGTGACAGGAGCTGCCCTGAAGGTTGTCTATGTCAAGGTCATTCTTTCTTTTGCAGTAAACCGTTTCTCGCTTACCTCTTCCCTGAACTTCGAGACTTGGACGCCAAAGGCACAGGAATGCCACTGACATTGTTTGCTGGAAACATGTATTTAGTTCGATTAATTCTGTCCGAATGTTCCCTTTTTAATATCTCAAGTGCTAGGATTTTTAACCTGCAACATGTTGACCTTTCCAGTAACCATTTAGATACACTTCAGGTGGCTGATGTTCTCCAGTTACCACACCTAAGAACACTGTATTTGGCAAACAATCCCCTCAGTAAGATTTCAAATCAAAAGGGTAAGCTTGTCCATTATGCACTGAGACGTGTGAGTCTATCATACACGCATCCCAATATTGTCAGCACTTTATTATCTCTATACTTGTGTCAAGCAAATTGGTTTAATTTTTCCTTTTCTTCGATAAGAAGCGTCAGGAATACTGGATTTAAAAGTGCACCCAAATGAGTGAGGTCGATATACGATGGAATCTGTCGAAAACTTTCCCTGGGACACCTTGTCAAAAGCTGAACACATTGAAACGATTTTGACATCTGACTACAGATTCTGCTGTGACAATCTACTTCCTTCTTATTCAGCAAAAGTAAAATGTCGAGCACCTCACACCATACTTGCTTCATGTAACACGCTGCTGCCATCCAGACTATACAGAATTTTCTTTTGGTCAGTCAGTATGTGTGCCACACTAGGGAACTTATTCAGCTTACTACCTTCATTTATAGCAAGCAAACTGTTTGAGAGAAAATTCTTGATATCCATCGAACAACTGCAGTTTCTTAACATCTGTATGGGATGTCACGTGGACACAACCTTGATAGCCGATAGAATGTTGAGGGGGAAATACCTCGAAACAGAAAGAGAGTGGATCCATAGCGTCATGTGCAAGGTAAGTGGCTTCCTCTGGTTTGTGTCCAACGAAGTGTCCGTTTCAATGATTACATTCACCATTCTGTATCATGCCATCATCCTTTGTTTTCCTGGTAAATCAGCAAGACATGGGATGCAATTCACATTTTCAGCCTGTTCTGTAGCATGGGCTGTTGGAATCATGTTGTCACTGCTTCCGTTTTCTTCCTGGTTTCTCTCACTGGGGTCTGCATGGTCAGTCTGGTCTGTGTCGTCTGGCTCTGTTTACTCTCGTTATAATGATGCCCAGACGTTTAAATGGTTTTACGGTTGTTTTGATTGTCAATTGTATTTTGTGCATAAACATAGTGGGGTTTATTACTGTCATCCACAAACGGTTACCTAAATACAGAATCACTCTTGACCCCAATAAACGTTGGCTGTACCTTTCAGCCCACTTGACATCAAAACTTGCAGTTACAAGCGCTCTGTGTTGGCTGACATTGGGTGTGGCTATGATGATGACTGCCGCTGGTGTTACGGTTTTAGACAATGTCCGTCAGGCCATGGTTGTGTTTGTGTTACCCCTGAACTCCGCCCTCTTTCCATTTCTCTTGTGTGGGACTGTGGCAGCAGAGAAAAATGGGCAAGCGAAGGAAGAGAAGGTATTGAAAATTTTAAAATCACGAATTATCTGTAAGCCGAAACGTTGAATAAATTATTGTGTTTAAATAGTTTACAAAGAAGTAGACATACGATAAATGAATAAACAATATAGCCTTCATCTCCCAGGCTGTCATTATTGTTTCACCTTCCAAATCATTCTGCTTCTGTTCAGATAAACCCAGTAAGTCATCACAGAGAACAAGAATCGCAATGTCCTGCACTTCTCTCTTTTAGCATTCAGACCTGTTAAAAACCATGGACTTGATTTGTTATTTCATCTTGTTCTGTGACAGCTGAACCTCATCTATTAATTTCCGATATCTTCTGCTATACATACATACATACATATACACATGCATGCATAGATACATACATACATACACACACATACGTATGTACATTCTCTCTCTCTCTCTCTCTCTCTCTCTCTCTCTCTCTCTCTCTCTCTCTATATATATATATATATATATATATATATATATATGCATATATATATATATATATATATATATATTCAATTATAAACAAAGCTTGCTCTTATGTCTTAGATTGAAGAAATATGGTGAGATAAGCATTCATATCTGCAGTGGTAGATAATTCTGCCTAACTAACAGTAAGTGCTTGAGTGGGTGAATGGAGAATAATAAATGCTTCTCAAAATGAGCCTTCAGCAAGCTTATAGTCTCCAAGGGGGAGAGAATCTCCGATGAGGAGGAAACTCACTAATATATAACTCCTGGTCAGTTACTGATATTTCGAAACCTGATTGTTTCTCCTCAGTGACCGCGGAAAGTGATAACTTGACTCCTCTGCCGTTCCTGTTTTAAAAGCAAAATACCATCCCCCCAAAAGGTAGGTGTGCAATACCGTAGTATGATTGTTGAGTTTTCAAAACACCAACCAAGGTGCCACATACGAAGCAAAACAAAATCATGAAAGATCAAAACATACTACATTTTCTTGTGAAAAGTAGAAAATATAAAAAATATAACCTCTTACGAGACAAGTGTTGAGGGCCAGTCCTTGGAATGAATCCACAAGGGACTGAATTACAATAAACTAATAAATTCCAAGGATAAGTAACTAAACAGCATTCCAGCAACTTACAGAGCAGCTTGGTGCTGGAATGACTGCAAGAGAATGTTCAATTATAAACAAAGCTTACTCTTGTTTTTAAGATTGAAGAAATAGAGGGAGATAAGCATTCATATCTTCTGTGGTAGATAATTCTGCCTAACTAACAGTATGTCTTTGAGTGGGTGGATGGGGAATAACAAATGCTTCTCAAAATGAGCCTTCAGCATCGCAGACTATAAGCTTGCTGAAGGCATTAGTTTACTGTAATTGTGTGTAATTGCGTGTGTGTGTGTGTGTGTGTGTGTGTGTGTGTGTGTGTGTGTGTAAAGGCTAAAAGAAAGAAACGTTCATTCCAACAACTTCTGAAAATGTATGCAGCACTCTGCTTCAAACCCATACAATGCTCGAGCACATCATAAATCGTTCACACGATGACCTGTGCATTCACTGACACAACGTGTCCAATCAGCTATAGTAGCAGTCTGTTTTGAAACAATAGTACATGTAAACAAGAACAATCATGCTGGGGAGGTAGGTAAGTGTGTATTTATAGATGATATAGTAGTAATATGCACGTGGAGCGGCATGAGTAATATCATTTATATCACATCTCAGTACAAGTAGTGCGGGTGAGCAAAATAGGTAAACAACTTTCTTCTGTATGATTCTGAGCTCTGATGGCAATACAGCTCTGGTGGAAGTGAGTTCCAGGGAATAGGACCAGAATGACACAGATTTGTTCTAAATAGGTCAAATCAAGGTTTCGGAACCTGGACGTTGTAGAACTTTTAGAATTCATACTAAGATTGGATTTGATAGTTTGCTGGGCTAATCAATTTTTCACAATCAGAGGCAAATGCAGGTACACACACACACACACACACACACACACACACACACACACACACACACACACACACACACACACACACACACGTACACAAGCATAGGCCTACTGTTGACAGGGTGGAGGTAAGGGCGGAATGGTGTTGAACAGCACTGTCAAAGAAGTTACCGTTAGGAAGGACGTTCTTCTAATCCATCGGTTGTGGTGGCGACATTCTTCTTGTTCTCAGTGTTGTTTGAACATTTTCTTGTAGGGTTCTTTGAAGAAGCACACCGCGCTGGTTGAATCCTAGTTTGGGTCATGACTATACATTACGAGAACACAACTGTCAGCGACGTGGGTTAGTTCATTTCTCCTCCGCCCGACCTCCCTGACGCTGATTTCAGAGCAGCGATCCTGTTGGCACTAGGGTCCAGTGCTTTCTTCATGCCTTGGTACATGGCGCAGATTTTCCCACAGTCGGCGGGGGGTCTGGATGCCCTGGCACAGGTTAAAGCCACTGCTCGTCGGCACACTTACGCATGGTCTGCTTGGTGTTGATACGAGCTTTATGGAGTGCAGCTAGTGTCTTCTTTAAGGACTCTCTCTCTTGTGATTAAGGAGTGCGGCTTGCTCAGCAGTGATGACAGGCACTTATTTCAACGATTCCTGCTTCCAACCAGTCGTCATTCTTTCTGATTACCAAAGGTGTCTGAGGCAGATGGGTAGGTCGCATCATGGATGTCGTTCCACAGCAATGAAGCGCTGTCTGTCGAGCAGTCCTCTAGGGCCTTGTCAATGGCTCTGGTGAAGCATTCACGCAGTTTGGGCACTGACGTCACGGCTGTGTTGATTCGAGGACATCCCTTCTGCTTGGAGCAGTGAAATTTCTTGGGCCAAAGACGCACCTTGCTATCAACCAGGTAGTGGTCAGTGTCGCAGTTAGCACTATGGTAGCTGCCGGTGATGAGCACATGGGTGAGAAAGGGTTTTCAGATGATCACGAAGTCCAGCTGATGCCAGTGACGGGATCTGGATGCCTCCAGGAGACTCTGTGGTGTGGCGTGATGGAGAAGGTGTTTGTGATACAGAGGTCGTTGTAGGAGCAAAGCTCAAGTAGCCGCTGTCCATTCTCGTTGAGCCTGTCAATGCTGAATTAGCTGATGCAGTGTTGTCATGAGCTACGGTCTGGACCAGTTCGGACGTTGAAATCCCTTAGCAAGAACAGGTGTCCCTTTGTACATACATCTCTCTCATCTTGGCTGTCAGCTCTTCATAGAACTCATCCTTAGCCTCGGCTGTAGAGCAGAATGTGAAGGCGTAGAAGCTGAGGATGTATGCTGGTCCCAAAGAGGTCATGAACCGGAGAGAGGATTCACGCTGCGCCTTTGGAAGATGGTTCAACTGGGTATGAGAGAGTTTCGCACCGTATAACAGATGCCATACATATCCAGTATGATTCATGTAATATCATTTCAAAGCGTGTAACAATTGCACCTCTCTCGGAAAGGTCCCGAATCTGATACAAACACAATGAAACTTAACAGCATGTAATTTCCAGAAATTTAATGACATTGTTTATGTGGCAGCCACTTCTACTTTTTTCCCAGGCTTCTTGGTTTCTTCTGGCCTCTGGAACTTTTCCAGCATGATACTCAGAGGAAGTGCCAGTTCATGGCTCAGTCCCCTTCCTGTCAGTGAAGGACTATTGTCTTGAACTGGAGAGTAGTGCTCTGATCTATGCACCCTGGGAAACATTTCTTAGATGATAATTTCATTGCATCGAGAGGTATATTTCAGCCTTTACATAGGAAGATGGTTTCGATTGAACTCTGTTGATTATGAATACACAATGATTAAACAACTAGTCATTGGGTGCCGCATGTTATTTGGATTGATATTTGTACCGTCTCAAAGTATGTTTTAGAACAGCTAGGCAAAAAAACTAAAAGCAAAACAAAAAAGGAAAGAAATGCACATGACTTTTCCCGCAGACAAGTCTAGTTATGTGTGGAATTGAGAAAAGCGTAACCATGCAGACCAATACTGTTGTCTTTGCTATTGCAGCACCATCATCAAGAAAATCTGGTAAGATGAGATAGGAGAAATGAACACATTGTAAGGAACAGTGTCTAGATTCCTGGCCATTTGGTGTGTAATGTAATGCGATCTACGTATGCAAGTATGTATGTATGTATGTATGTATGTATCTATGGATGGGTGGATGGATGGATATGTATGTATGTATGTATGTATGTATGTATGTATGTATGTATGTATGCATGCATGCATGTATACACGCTTGTCTGTCTGTCTGCCTGTCTGTCTGTATGCATGCATGCATGTATATATGTAAGTATGAATATATGTATGTATGTGTGTATGTGTGTATGTATGTATGTATGTATGTATGTATATATACATGCTTGACTGTCATGTGTCTTGTCTGTCTGTGTGTCTGTCTGTCTGTATGTATGTATGTATGTATGTATGTATGTATGTATGTATGCATGGCTGGCTGGCTGGCTGGCTGGCTGAATGTAAAAGAATATGTCGATGAAAGATAAAAAGCTAATGAACTGAGAATATCTTGAAGTATTTATCAGGTTTACCCTCTATGCCCTGGCCCATGAAGTCAGGAACCTGTTGAAAAGAATATTCTTAGATACTGATCAGGTCTACTTTCTTCCACTTTGGTCACCAAGTCATGAAAAGCACGCTGGTTTCATGTAGGGAACTTCAAAGAGTTAAGTGAGCGAATAACAAAGGGTGACTGGCATTTCTCCTTGAGGATGGTCAGTTGTCTCGGGAGACAGAGTGGTCAGCAGCATCGTACGTGGAGATGATGGCGGGGGGGGGGGGGGGGGGGGGGGGGGGGGCTCGTGTGTAGTGTGCATACGTTTGTACATGTGCTCATACTTGTGTGTGTGTATGTGTGTGTGTGTGTGTGTGTGTGTGTGTGTGTGTGTGTGTGTGTGTGTGTGTGTGCGCGCGCGCGCGCGCGCGTGTGCACACACAAAACGTGCATGTGGATGTGTGCATGCATGTATGAGTTTGTGCATACGCTCATGTGTGTGTGAGTGTGTGTGTGTGTGTGTGCGCGCGCGCGCGCGCGCGTGCGTGCGTGCGTGTGCGTGCGTGCGTGCGTGCGTGCGTGCGCGCGCGTGCATGTGCATGCAAGGTATAAAGTGAATGTAAAGCAAAGACTACGATTGACCTGATATAAAAATGTTTAACCTCCAGGCAAGATGATGTGATAAAGATTGTAAAGGGGGATTATGAAAGATTTACAATTCTGCAGTTAAAACGATTCGATGAGTGGATGAACAGGAAGACAAATTAATGTTTTGTTTTCTCTCCAGGAACGTTTCCTGATAAAGAACTGGACAAACCGATTTAGTTTTCGAGAGACGAGCACAGGCACAGTCACACCATTGACTTGACACAGTTAATTCAACGGCAGGTTGCTCCAAACTGAATGTGATTACATGGCATGGTTGAGACCACCCCAAAAAATAGAACAACATTGTATCCCATGAAGCTTTCACTTGCATTCATTCATTCATTCATTCTTTCTTTCTTTCTTTCTTTCTTCCTTCCTATCTTCCTTCCCTCCTTCCCTCAGCAGGCTCCATGACAACCTTGTTTAGATATGTTCCCACCTGACGTTATCTTGATTTTCTGAAAGAGAGTAACATTTTTCAACTGATCTGAGATTTAACAGAGGAAGATTTCGGATGCGATTTCAGAAAATGTATTTTAAAGGATTGTGTAAATAAATCACTTGTCAGTTGACTTCAACGCGGTGACAGACCTGACATGGCCCCTATGCAGTCGGCTGGGCTATAAGCAACATTACCTTACCTTACCTTCCTCCTTTCCTTCCTTCCTTTCTTTCTTTCTTCCACCCTTGCTTCCTTCCTTCCTTTGTTTATTTCTTTTAATGATACAGGATTTTTGATAGCAGTGACTGGGGCCAACTTGTGAAAGAAAAAGTCGCTAAGTTTTTGCACTCCCACTTCTTATAGAACAAGGAATACTTTAGAATGGGAACGAAGAAATCTCTCTCTCTCTCTCTCTCTCTCTCTCTCTCTCTCTCTCTCTCTCTCTCTCTCTCTCCTCTGTCTGTGTGTGTGTGTGTGTGTGTGTGTGTGTGTGTGTGCGTGTGTGTGTGTGTGTGTGTGTCCGTCCGTCCGTCCGTCCGTTCATGGTCAAAATGTGTTCCACTCGCTCCAGACAAAACTATTGGACCGATCTTTCTGAAAATTTGTAGATATGTTCATTATGGGTCACGGATGATGCCTGATGTTTTAGTTTACCGTTATAGCCGTTACTAACGGCTGTAACGGCCTGTAACGTTTTTTTTCTTTATGGAACATCTCCAAAAGTACTTGGCCGATCTTTGTCAAAATTAGCCGGTGTGTTCATTATAGGTCACGGATGATCCCCGATGTTTTAGTTTACCGTTATAGCCGTTACTAACGGTTGTAATGGCCTGTAACGTTTTTTTTTTTTTTTTTATGGAATAGCTCAGAAAGTACCTGGCCGATCTTTCTGAAAATTTGTAGGTATGTTCATTATGGATCACGAATAATGTCCGATGTTTTAGTTTACCGTTATAGCCGTTATCAACGGCTGTAACGGGCCCCTAACGGTTTTTCTTTTTTACGGAATATCTCAGAAAATACTTGGCCGATCGTTGTGAAAATTAGCAGGTATCTTCATATGGGTCGTGAATAATGCCCAATGTTTTAGTTTACCGTTATAGCCGTTACCAAAGGCTGTAACGGCCTGTAACGGTTTTTTTTCCTCATGGAATATCTCCAAAATTACTTGGCCGATTTTTGGAAAAATTAGCAGGTATGCTCATTATGGGCCAGGGATGACGCTCGATGTTTTGGTTTACTGTTATAGCCGTTACTAACGACTATAATGGCCTGTAACGGTTTTTCTCTCTTTTGGGAATATCCCAGAAAGTACTTGGCCGATCTGTGTGAAAATTAGCAGGTATGTTCACTATGGGTTACGGAGGATGCCTGCTAACGGCAATAACGGCCCATAACGGTTTTTTTTTTTTCTGTATGGAATATCTCAGAAAGCGCTTCGTCAATCTTTCTGAAAATTTGTAGGTATGTTTATGATGGGTCACGGATGATACCCAATGTTTTAGTTTACCGTTATAGCTGTTGCGAACGGCTGTAAATGCCCAAAAAGGTTTTTTCTTTTTTATGGAATGTCTCAGAAAAAGTGTGGCCGATCTTTCTGAAAATTTGTAGGTATTTATGGGTCACAGATGATGCCCGGTGTTTTTAGTTTACCGTTATAGCCGTTACTAACGGCTAAACGGCCGCTAACGGTTTTTCTTCATGGAATATCTCAGAAAATGCGTGGCCGATGTTTCTGAAAATTTGTAGGAATGTTCATTATGGGTCACGAATGATGCCCGATGTTTAAGTTTACCGTTATAGCCGTTACTAACGGTCCATAATGGTTTTCTTCTGTATGGAAAATCTCAGAAAGTTCTTGGCCTTTTTTCTGAAAATTTGTAAGTATGTTTATATAGGTCACAGATGATGGCCGACGTTTGGCAGAATAGCCATTACTAACAGTTACACCAGCCCAAGACGGTTTTTCCTCTTTATGGAATATCTCACACGTATTCAGGATGAACTGGGTGGACGTTTATATGCTTTGCATCTTGTTCCTGTTTTTAAGGGAAAAAGTTCTACGAATGAAATATGTGAAGTAATAGTTACAGGTTATTCAATCTGAATAGTGTGAAACATACTTCAACTTTAAAGGTGGTTCTCTCTTCTGTCTGTCTGATTGAGTATCACTGATGACCGAGCTTAAGTCTGATACACATCCAGGTACACAAATGAAATCACTAACACCAGTATACACTGGGAGGATAGTAACAGCATCTTCACAATCATGATGTGATCATTTTGCCCCTCGGCCATCAGCTTAGTGGGAAGCAACAGATTTTTACAACCAGCCTTGAGGCGGGAATGCCTTCATTAAAGGAAATGTTTGAAAATGGACTGACTGCCAAAGAACGCCTCTGTGATGACGAGGAGAAGAAGCATTCTTTCGTTCAATTAGTTGTTCACAGAAAACACAGAGACTCACAACGCTGGGATCAGCACGACTTTCTAAGCGATGTGAGCCGCATTGTTGCTGTGACTGGCCATGGGGTCTTGCCTGTTACAAAGGCCTGTGGTGGCATTGGTCAAAACACCACAATCAACAGTGACATCAAGACT